>LPNX011133110.1:1084133-1181633 GCA_001517045.1 Pseudotsuga menziesii
TGCAAAGGAGGTTGGGGGATAAAAAATCCTGAGCTCTTTAGCAAAGCGCTAGAAGCCAAATCCTTGTGGCGCATGATTGAGAATCCTAAGTTCTTGTGGGGAAGAACAATGAGACTCAAATACTTCCATAATTCCTTAATTGAAGAATGGTTCAGACAATCGGTATGCTGGAAAGCTTTTGTATTGGAATTTCCCCTAATAGGAAACTGGGTAGCATGGCAAATTGGTAATGGGAGATTTATCCATATAGGACAAGATCTATGGGCAGGGTCAGGTGATAACTTTAGACTAACGAATCACTTAATCACTTATCTAGTAGACAGAGGAGTCAGATTGTTAGCAGATGCAAGCTCTCGGACAGAGGATCATAGAGGAATAGTCTGGAAAATGGCACAAGAGTTGGGGCTAGAGGAGAATGAAGCAGCATAGTGAAGCAGATATATAAATCAACTTGGAAACAAATTCATTCTTTTAACATAGGATAGGGACAAATTAATATGGACACGGAACAAGAAGGATGGAAAGTTATTAGCTAAGCTGGGATACGAAGTAGTGGTTCAACTGGAGTACCAACAAACAAAATGTTGGTGGTGGTATCGAATATGGAAACTATAGGCGCCCCTCAAAGCCATCTTAATATTATGGTTGGCCATGAATAACAAACTTTTAACGTGGGAAGCACTACTAAAACGTGGCTTCATGGGGCCTGGAATTTTCCTTTTATGCAGAGCTGGAGGAGAAACATGCACACACCTTTTTTTTAATGTAATTATGTAGGAACAGCGTGGAAAGAAGTTAGCCACAAGTTGGATCCTTCTTCCAATTCAAATGAGGACAAGTCTCTTGAGAACAGATTAAAGCGTTGGTGGGGAAATGAAAGGGTACGAACGAGAAACGAGAAATAGAGTTGTCTTCAAAAACACTTGGACACCTTAAAAGATAACAGAAAATGTTTTAACGTAGAAATTGAATGAGCATCAAGCATTACCCAACCCAAAACCAACAAGAAATATTAAAGCTCTGGAAATAGATAAAAACAAACCATGGGGTTTCTTTGATGGATCCAGTCAAGTAGAACCACCATTGGGAGGAGCTGGAGGCATCTTATACCTCAACAAGGAGACAAGATTTGAGATAAAATTTGCACCAGGGCAGGGCACAAACAACAAAGCAGAACTTGTAGATCTATGGGCAGTTCTCAAATTGGCTTAGGAAAAACGAGTCCAATATTTACAGCTCTTTGGGAACTCCAAGTTGACAATAGATTGGGCAAATGGAAACCTTCAGATAAATGCTCCTCACCTTCAACATTTGCTAAGAGCCTTAAGAGAACAGATGGCTGCATTTGAGTCAATCACTTTCCAACATATTTACAGAGAGGTGAACACCGAGGCTGATAAACTCTCAAAATTGGCTCTGGCCCTCCCTCTAGGCTTAATGGAGGTGACTCATTTTGAAAATAACCAAGAAGTTAACAAGTATGTAAGCTTGTAAATACAAACAAGCTGAACAAGAGGATCCTGCTAAGGATAAGAGAAGCCCACAAAATTTTTGTAATAAAATGTGGGGCTTTTTTTATGCACTTTATGTATGCTCATAGAGGGCAGCCCATGTTTATTCACTGTGACTAAAGTAATTTTTTTCTTTAGAAAAAAAAATAAAAATAAAAAATTTATATATATATGAAATGATAGCGAGAAAAATTATAATATATGGTGGCTAGCATGGCAGTAGTGTATCTTTGAGAAGATATGTGATAATTACACTCATTCACAAAAAATCACATATAAGAGGTCAAAACTAGATTTTACAATAATATCAAAACCTTGGGATGCAAGAACCCTTACCATAATACAAAGTTAGGGTTGAGTGCGTTGTTGAGCTAGACGACATTGTGATCTACGAAGAAAAGGGAGACTTGTTGAGACCATCATATTTTGGGTTCATTACTAAGTTTTAGATTTTCTTTAGCTCGTTGGAAATATAAATTGTAGATTGATCTGAATACTCCTCTTTAGGTGCCCAAATTTTCAAACACACATAGGGAGACCTCAAAAATATGTTCAACATTCAAGACCTAAAACTTAAACAACTATAATTATAAGGATTGTTTTTTAGATGACCTTGGACAGTCGCTTAGATAATCCCTTCAACCTTAAGTAGCAATGGTCTCCAATGCTTCAAGTTATTGCACAATGTGATAGAACTTGTGTTGGATATAGTTCCTAGTGATCCATTTTCCTTAGTGAAGAAGTTGTTCTACTTTGATAACCTGAAAGAGTTGTATATTTCCTAATGGGTACTTTTCAATTGGATGTTTGTAATATCTCTTTCCTTTTTAACAAAAATGAGTAGATTATTATATTGAAAGAGAGGTTGTTGGAAGACCAAAGAACTTGAAAATAATGCAAGGAGTTCATAAAACTTAACAAAATTACTCCGATGAGCTGGTCCAAAACACAGTCTTCTTCATAGTCACATGCATTGCAAGTAGAGCATAAGGCTTTCCTATTATACCTACAGTTATATTGCCTTACATAATATCCTAATAACAAAATGCACTTAAAAAAAAGTAGGGCCAAATGGATGCCCATTGTGCGATTCCTCCATAGATACATCATCTAAATGAGGGCATCAGTCTCCACATGCATATGGTTATTCCAACAATGCCAGTGTAGTCTATTGCATGGTGTTTTATTTAGTAGCCCTATCCTTCATTAAACCCATGGAGACTTTTGGGTACCCTACCATAGATTGAGGGTTGTGGGAAAACGACAAAATGATTTTATAATATATTTTTAGCATTGCATGATAGCTTATATCATATCCCAACTTTAGTCATCGATCTTAGCTTCCAAATAATTGAGTAAAAATATACAAACATTGATTAAGCTATCAATTAGTACAATCAGTAAGTAAACTGATATTTCAAAATTTAGGCAACATAATAAATAAGCTTAAATTATCTATAATTGAATACATTATAATGGTTTAGTTCCCATAACTCTAAACATATATTTTGTAAACTATAAACCTCATAGCTTAATACAAATTAGTTATGAAGCCACAAAACTTTTACTTATCCAATCATTGTAATTGAAGACATTCAACCATGGTACCTCATCCAAAAAATCATACACAATACACTCAATTTGAGATCATAAAAAATTACCTTCAAAACAATTTGGGTCGATTGTGGTTAAGCGTAGGTGCAACGATTGTTCTCAATTCTCTTGCTTAGAGCTTCCTCGTGATGGCTGAAGGAGGATGATCTGATCCTCCTCCGCCCCCCGCCTCACATCCCTCAGGAAATCATGGACTTCAGGAAAATTGTCGCAACACAAGGTAAGAAACACATTTCCTCTAGGCAGTAGAAGTTTGTCAAGAAGCTTACAAAGACTCCTTGAGTGTCTCTTCCCGTAGCTGGATCTTGCAGAACTACACTAAATCTTGCGAAAAAAGGACTGATCGGCAAGTTCACAAGCTTGTGGTCGACTCCAAGGGCAATTGAATCCTGGGTCAAAAGGAACTGGAAACCCTTGATCAAGGAGGAGGAAAGCATCTTCTTTGTTGGAAAAGGTTTTTTTCTTTTGTATTCGTTTTTTAAATAAAGAAGATAAGGAACTTATATTCAGAAATGGACCCTATTTCATGGGGCCTCGAGACTATATCAATAAATGGAGCATTGATTTTGACCCGACCCAAGATGTCCCATCAACAGTTATGGTCTGGGTGAGATTGCTACATCGCCCCTTTCACTATTGGAATCCAGAATCCTTGGAGGCTATAGGAAATACCCTAGGAAAGTTTATAGATGTAGCAGAAAGGTGAGACCAGTACTCCTGTGCCTGGATCTACGTAGAGGTGGATCTGTAAGTAGGATTACCAGAGGCCATCAAACTCATAGTAGTAGATTGGTCTTGTATACAAGAGCTCGATTATGAGCAACTCCCTTTCAAATGCAGACACTGGCATGAATATGGCCACTTTGCTAGGGACTACAAAAAGAAGGAAGAAGAAACAACAAAGACAAGTAAAGCAGACCAGTGGTAGATATTCCAAAAGTCCATAGGGGTAAAAACAAACATAGAACTAAAGGGAAAGGAGGACATCAAGACCCCCCGACCTTAGAGACTCAGTCTCCCCTAAGTCCTAAAAATATTATGTAGTGACCACCAGAAGGGCCTTCGAATCCTTTTACCTCCTTGGATAATTCCGAAGAAGCTTACGCATGGGACAAAACCCAGGAAGAGCAAGAAGAGGGATAAATTTCCAAGGAACCACTTGGAAATTACTCAAAAGATCCAATGTTATTACCATAACCCTCACCTCTCTCACCCTCAAGTTCTCCTTCTAGAAGCTAGGCCTCATCCCCCTCTTATGCGAAATTGACAAAGAGATGACCACTTGAGGCAATCTCCACCTCAAAAATCAAGGGAGGAAATCCAACAGGGAGCTAAGGGAAGAAGAAGCGGAAAAACAAAATATGCAAGGAAATCAATCTACTCTAGATATCTCCTTCACTAGGAATCCTAAGACACGTAGCAACAGAGGAGGATCCTCCTCCCACACCCAGAGTAAATAATGAAGTTGGTCTCTTGGAAATGCAGAGTATTGGACAGTCCAAACAAAGTGAAAGCGGTAAAATATTTGTTAAGAATGGACCCTATAGACATCCTCCTACTCCAAGAGACCAAAATGGAGGAAGAATCCCTTCTTTCTCTTAGCAGCGCGTCACGACAAAAACAACCAGGATTTGTTGTCAGTGCCAGAGGAGCTTCAGGGGGATTAGTCACTATTTGGAATAAGAATGACTTTTCTTTTCTCAATTCCTTCTCAACTCGACATTAGATCTTCACGGAACTCCAACATCTTCCTTCCAAGGTTAATATTTCTCTTTTCAATCTTTATTTTACATATTCACTACATGGAAAAAAGATGATTTTGGAATATTCTAGCAAACATTCTGGAGATCTATTCCCCTCCCAACATAATTCTTTTCGGGGGATTAAATATGGTAATGAGCCTAGTTGAAAAAAACAAGGATCTTCTTTAAGAGGGATTGTTTCAAAAACCAGCTTGAAGATCTCATTCTTCGATGGGACCTTATGGATATTAAACCTAAGCAAGGTCATACACTTGGACAAATATAAGAGTGGGATTAAATCATATAGAGGCCCAGTTGGATCGGTTCTTACTCAGAATCTCTCTTCTTTGGAAGGAAATATTCTGTATTCCCAAATTTTGGCTAACCTAGCTTCTACCATAAACCCATCCTTCTCTCTCTTCAGAAGGTTAGGTCCGATCCCCTTCCAGTTCAGTCCTCAATGGCTCTCTATTCCAAGATTTTTTGAGACTGTAGAAAAGGCATGGGGTCTCCTCGTTACTGGCTCCCCGGTTTTTGTATGGGAACAAAAGATTAAAAACACTAAGGCTGCTTTAAAGTAATGGCGAAAACCAATTTCAATACTCCTACCACAGCAAGGAAAGAAATAGTTTCCTCTCTCCTTTTAGCCCAATTGGATATGGAAAGCAAAACACTGGAGTCCAATGATATGGATTACGAAGACAAACTTCAATCCAATACCTTCCAAGCTTTTCGCAAGGAAGAAGAGTATTGGAGTCTTAATCTCATAGCACTTAGTTAAAGTATGCGGATAGGAACACAAATTTTTTTCATAAGCAAGCAAAGGATTGTCAATCTTTCAACCATATTAACCAAATTCGATTTGAAAGTGGTCAGACAACCAAGGGCTGGGATCATCTAAAAGAGGAATCTCACAACCATTTAAAAAAACTAATCTTTAAGGAAGGAAAGGCCGATGAGGACACCATTATGGAATTCTTGGACAACATCCCTTCTCCGATCCTTCCCTCAGAGAATGAGGAGCTTCTAAATCCCTTCTCCGAATTAGAAATTATCTCTATGGTTTGGGGCATGGAACTGAACAAAGCACCTGGGCCTTATGGGTTTTCTTTCCATTTATACAGAGCCTGTTGGGACATTATAAAGAAAGATCTGCCAGCAAAAAGCCAAAATAAAGGGAGGAAGGAATTCAACTTTCCTGACCTTAATTCCTAAGGAAACTAACCCAGGTTATTTTGCTCGATTTAGATCGATCTCTCTCTGTAATGCTTCTTGCAAAATTTGTTCCAAGCTGATGGCTAATCGACTAAAACCTCTTCTCCACAAGCTAGTCTCTCATAATAAAGGAGGTTTTATCAAAGGTCGACAAATCCTAGACAATGTCATCCTAGTCCAAGAAATGATCCACTCCAGCAAGTCATGAAATGAGAAAGGTATGATAATAAAAATTGACATGGCTAATTTTGACAGAGTCAAAAATTCCTTTCTGTATAGGGTTCTGAAAGATTTTGTGTTCAACAAAACTTTTATTAGGCAAATAAAAGATTGCATCGGGGGTCCGTGGATAGCTCCTCTTATTAATGGAAGGCCTTCTAGTTTTTTCCAAGATTCTTGAGGTATCATGAAAGGATGCCCACTCTCCCCTTTTCTTACGTTTTAATGGCCGACTCCTTGAGCACGAAGTTGCCGGTGGAAAGTTTGGCTGGGAATCTTCTAGGAATAAGAACAATCAAAGGGGTTGATCCCTTGAACCACTCTCTGTTTACATATGACTCTCTCTTCTTAGGACGAGCCTCCATAAACATTGCAAAAGATTTCACGTATGTCCTTCACTCTTATTGCTTTGTCTCTGGTGGGAAAATCACCTACAACAAAAGCTCCATATATGGATGGAATGTGGAATAAGTAGCACTCTCAAGAATCGCAAGAATGATAGGAATGCAAGGATTTGAAAAATGGGGAATCTTCAAGTATTTAGGGCTCCCCATCTCATCCAGTGTCTTAAAAGAAAACCATTGACATGAAGTTGAAAATAAGATAAAGGCTAAGATCAACTCCTAGGGAGGCCGATGGTTGAATCATTCCAGGAAGCTTGTGTTCATAAACTCAGTCCTCTCCTCCCTTCCCGTTTATCAGTTGTCAATCTTCTTGGACCCAAAATCCTTTACGGATAAAATCTCTAAGTACTTGAATGGATTTCTGTGGAGATGGGGAAAAGAGAACAAAAAAATTCCACCTTGTCAACTGGAACGTGGTAAGAAGATAAAAAAATGAGGAAGGATTGCATATTCAAGACCCTCTCTTATCAAATCTTGCAATGGACGGCAAGGTTCTTTGGAAATTTTTGTCTCAAAAACACCATTGGGTTAGTCAAACTCTTGAAAAAAATATCTTACAGCTCCTGGAAGTAGGTGTTTGGAGACCCACACCCTTCCTGAAGGAACCCTCTTATGTAATCTGTGCAAACAGGGGATGGAATTCTTCATCCCTCACCTATATTGGATCCGAGGAAATGGGAAGAAGATTCTTCTTTGGACAGATATCATTCTCGGTCGTCCTCCCCTAAATAACATCTCTCAGCTTGATGGAATTTGGGAATTGGCTATGGGGAAACACCTCAATACCTTATTTGACATCTCAAGTTGGACAACTGATGGAATTTGGGAAAACTAGAACATCTCCAATGTGCCGTCGATCCTTTCAACTCTAAGTCCTCCCTTCTTGTTCATCTTTCAGGTTGTACTCCAGTCCAAATCTTTCTCCATGATAAGAGAGGGTGGGGGAAGACAAGGGAATACATTTAAACTCTAGGGTTTAAGTTTATTCAAATAGATAAAGACCCCTCTTCTAAACAAAAACTCTGGAATTTGTTTGTCTACCCTTTGGCCTCCCCAAAGCTAACTTTTTATCTTGACTCCTTGGGCACAAAAAATTATGACGAGGGGGAATCTTGTCAAAAGAGGCATCCTTGTCCCTCACCAATGTATGATTTGTTGCCACGCATTGGAATCCATTGATCACATTTTTAGGAATGCAAATTCTCATCTCAGGTTGGACTCTCTTCCTCAAAGATCTCCAGATCCCAGCTCCTACCTCCATCAATATACCCCAACTCTTCGTCTCGTGGCAAAATATATACCCCTCTCCCTTGAGACACAAGCCGGTATGGAAACAAATTTGGTTGACTCTTCCTAAATTCACCTGTTGGAAGCTCTGGTTAGCTAGGAATCAAGCCATTTTCAACAACATCTTCCTCACCCTTGTCCAAGTAGCAGGGCAGGCCAAAGGACTCATTTTGGAAACCTTAAAAGCATATGGGAAGAAACTGGATTCTACATCTTTTTATATGGAAAGAAATTGGATACATGATCTTCCCTCACTGGATTTCCCCTACTTATCAAGTCGTCCTAAAAACCCTAAGCACTGGAAAATCATATTGTTATGTGCTAACTTTGCGATATGGAGCAAACATTGCCTATTTTTTATGGAGCTTCCAGAGGCAACCCCGATGCAACAGGTGCGGGAGGGGTGCTCTTTTCCACCGGAGGAGTTACAACTGGGGATTGGGGACTAAATCCAACAGTCAAGTAGAAGTCTTGGCTCTTTTAAAATGCTGTTAGCTAACTCTTCTCTTAGGCTACACCGAAATCCTTATTTTTGGAGACTCCCTGATGCTTATTGACTCTATAATTCATGGATGCATCTCTAGAAATGTTAAATTAAATTCCTATTTGGAAAGGATTCTACTTATTCTCCCCAAGTTTGGTTTAGTCAGGTTCTTTCACATTCTAAGAAACTTGAATGTAGAAGCAGACAAAGCTGCAAACAAAGGTGCCATCCTTCCTCTAGGATCGCTCAATTTCACAAATTATGGACAGGAAACGCATCTAGTTCCCTAATCTCAGCTCCACCACAATGTTAACATCGAGTCCCATTCCTAGCGCACTTGGATCTAGGGCTAAGGGATCCATCCCCCTCTTTCGTTGGCTTTCTCACCGTCCTCCACGGGTTGGAAGTCCTCACAAAGTGTTGGCATCTACTCTGAATCTATGGCATTAAAAGGGAGATCATGAGGTTGATTCTTCTCCAACTCTGGGCGTGTGATCTCCACAGGATTACATCATGAGGATTTTGAAATACCCCCCTGCATCTTCGTCATGGCCATTCGGGGAGTGTCTCTCCCTTTGTGCATCCTCTCTGAGCTGGAGGTGGTGGAGAGCATCCTTGAAAGGAGTCATTTGCTTGTTGGAGATGGACACTCGCCCTAGGCCTCCGTGTTGTTTGTAGGACCATGAATGGATGCAACGAGTTTTGGATTGGAGCTCCCGAGCTCTTTGCCACCTCAACAAAAAAATGGACGTTATGAGGCAACGCTAGGAAACTTGGTCTAGGAAAGAGGAGCAGATGCAAGCGCAAGAATGGCTTGCACGGGGAAGTGATAAGCTTCTCTTAGTTTCTTCTAGTTTTCCTTATATATGCTATAGAAAACTCCAATAACTCTATGAAGATTGTAACTACTCTTTAGAATCCTAAAAAACAATATTTTTTTGTACACAACCAATTTTGGCTCTAAGCCACGACCCACTCTTTTAATATATTAAATACTTATTTTCGTACAAAATAAAATTACCTTCAAATAAATTTATATAATTAACTTACTAACATCCATCCAACTTTTTAGTTATCAATCTAATTGAATTTATAATAAAAAATAATGAGTTTATACATTTACACTGTTTTTTAATTTAATTCATTGTAACCTTTTAATTATTATATTTAATTCAATTAGGCTTCGTCTTAAACTATGTTTACCCAATATATTTAATATTCTTAAAGTTAAGAAATTAGATAAAGCACTCTATTTTTTATTCGATTATGTATAAACATGTTTAATATTCTTAAAATTAAGAAATTAGATAAAAGCACTCTACGATTATCCATATAATCATATAAAAGTAAATAAAATGACTTAACCCTTTATATAATTATACATATAATCATAAAATGTATCTTAAACATTAACTAATTCATAATTAAAGTGATATAATTTAAAACTATATAAACAACATATTATAAGAATAAGCCAAATAATTAAGATACCACATAGGGTTGGGTGAGGGTAGCAACAATCGTGTCGAACTCTTAAGTCTGAAGTTACTTCTCATTTTTGCAGCAAAGAAGGGGTGTAGCAACTTAAAGGTTTTTGGAGATTCTTTGAATGTGATCAACTGGATCAAGAGGATTCAAACTTACAGAGATCTTTGACTACAAAACATTTTACTTTCTATCTGGGATGTCATGGATACTTTTGATTTGATTACATGCGCTCATATTTACAAGGAGAACAACTGCTAGGCGGACTCAGCCTCAAAGGAGGGGCTCCAGCTGGATACGGGCGTGTGGAAGGTTTAGGAGCGGTTAGAAAATACTGCCTTTGAATACTATCATAGACCTTTTATTGAGGTGGTGGCACCTTATATATGAACAATTGTTGCATTTCAGTTTCTGGTCAGGTTTTGAGTGGCATGGACAGTTATATTGGAGTATCTACCTTCTATTTTTGAGAACTTTTTATGATGGACAGTTGTTTTGTTCTACAACAATTGTTTAATAGACTTTATGGGCTGTTTTCTTTATGTCGAATACATGGACTGATCATGGTACTTTTGATATGGTACTCTGATTTTGAGGGCAACTGGGGTATTTTTTCCTCGTTTGATGGTAGTCTATGGATTTTAGCCGTATCAGTACTCTATTATTTTTTTGTGGTCTGAACTTTTTTTTACAAATATGCTTGGCATATCTACAAAATGTAATTTTGTCTCTCTTAGGATGAAATAAAATTATGCTCTTTTTCCTTGGAAAAAAAAAATCTAAGATACCACATCAAAGCTAGGCTTATGCACTATCCATCCCCTTAAGAAGTAAAGTTTTATCATTACTATTAGGTATAGGTTTAGTAAACACGTATATTTTAAGTGCACTAACTAGGCTCTACATTCTTAGGAAAGTAAGGGTCAAGCATCTAAACTAGTTCATAACCATGTAGATTTCATACATAAATAAAAACAAGGTTATAAGTATCAATGATGTTAATGTCTAAACTATAATGTATTATGCATCCTAATATCATAAGATAAAAACAAGGTTAAAATTATCAATGATGTTGATGTCTAAACTATAATGTATTATGCATCCTAATATCATAAGTTGGATTGACGTAACAGAAAAGTATTAAGATTCGAGTTTGTGGATGCCAAATCATCATAAATCCATAAAATTTGTTTTGTGCGGTGTGTTAGTGGAAACATGATATAAAATATCAATTAATCCAAAACAATCCCTCGTCGAGCTTTGAATGCATAGCCACGTGCAATTTTTTAGCCACATTTTCCAAAGTTTTTTCTTCCAAAGGTTTTGACCCTAAATATTTAACCTTGGTAGACCCTACCACCAACGGGAACATCAAGTGAGGTCCTCAACATTCACATAGATAGCCAACCCAAGAACTTGACCCTATGACCTCCTACTTGCATATCACAAAACTCAACCATTCGAGCTAGCCCACTAAATTATATAAGTAGTATATGTTGTTGTTTTAATTATTATTATCATGTTTTTTTGTAAGTAGGAAATATACTTATTATATATAGGTAAAATAAGTACAACTCTTAGAAGTTTGACTAACACTACATATCTGTATCACTTCAACAATCAACCCCAAAATCCCCTCCCACAAAGGAGAAAACAGGGAAGTAGTGCTATGAGCTTCATAAATGTACAAAGATCTGTTTAAGCTATCTCTATGTAACAGTGACAGGGAGTAATTAATACATATACAGTCATCCCAAAGGTCCCCTCCCCAAAGGAGAAAATAGGGAGATAATGTCCAAGACAATACTAGAGCTACCTCTATGAGACCTATGACAATAAGAAACTAAGGAAATGACAAAACAAACTCTATCTAACATAAAGTAATGCATAAGCAAGTTATGGGATATTGGTTTCCTTCTCGGAGTTGCGTTGGTCTTTTGAAGTGCTTCCAATCCAATCTCTCGCTTCATTCAACTTCGGAAGGAAAGGAATTCCCTTCTTATTAGCCATTGCATCAATTTTCATGTGGATAAGTCGAGTGTCTGTGAATAGGTCCTTCCAAAATGAAGTAGGAATTTCATCCTCCTTGTCCCTTGTCCTCCTTGTCCCTTGCCCCTTTTTCTAATAGAACATGTCCAATAAGGCCTTCATGATCTAATAGAGTGAGACTGTCCTTGTTGGATTGAATCTACTAACCCAAGTTCACCCTTCCGGCCCGACCAACAAAATACAATGCATTGACACGATAGAGCATAACCCCACCACCAACACCTGCGACGCAAGTGAAGTCTCACCTGAGATACCTTATGGAACTACAGGAACCAGGATTTCATAGTGACAGAAGCGGATCTTTCCTTGCTAACACCCGACAAACTATTCAATAGTACTTAGCAAATAAAACATCTTTGACACACAATCTGAACAACAACATACTGCAACATCTTACAAGTTTAATTCCATTTATCAACACACTTGAAAACAATATCATTTATGTAAGACACACAAAGTTATGAGTCACAACAAATCATAAAACATCACATGAACATAAGCATACAACATTTGACACAAAGGAATTAACGTGGAAATCCATATGGGACAAAACCACAAAATCCCTCTTCATCTGGCATAAGTCCTGCCTTGAACACTTTTGGTCTGCATACACAACCTGCAGATCGACATCACATCATCTTCACAACTCTTATTCATCATTCGCTCTACAACATACACAATTACACATGTTCTCAAAACTTACTCTCAACCAACTCTTACATAAAATCCTCTCCCCCTTTTCCCAACCCTTTACATTTTAATAGGCTTCTAACAGTTGATTTTACATCCCACACTCACTACCCTTAAGTGGACATCTAACTAGCCCACTGCATACATTTAATATTTTCCCCAAAAATTGCCCAAAATCCTGGAGCTGACCATTTCAACTCCTGCTTTGTTGCATACCTGTTAACACTTCAGTTTATACCCAAATTTGTATGGAAACTTTAGTAATTTTAAAGCTTAGCCTAAAAATATTGGATGAAGTTCATCACATCTCCCATCTATCGCTGAACATCTTCCTTGACTTTAGTAATTTGAACCTCATAACTAATATGTTATGCGCTTTCCACCCCAGTGGCCTCTACATCTTGTTGAATTTGGATATGCACTGAGTGAATGGTTGTTGTGACCTATTCTGCGTCAGCTTGGAGCTCCGAGACACAATCAGTTTAGCACTGTTGTTGTGTTAAGACTTTAAGTTCAGTAGCCTTAATCATCTTCTTGACTAGAGACAATATTTTCAGTGAGTTCCTTAGTCCGGTCAGATTGGACTATGTTGCATGAATCCTGTCGGTTATATCCTGTAGTTTAACATCATCCATCAAGGCTTCCCAAGCATGGGAAACCTGCACACATGTCTTAGGACAAAGTGCCTTGGCCTCTTATTTGGCATACATATTCTTCAACTATCCTTCGTCACTCTTCCAATACTTCAACAGGTGAACTAGGAATAAATTTAGCCTCTAACCCCTTAATTCTTTGTCAGAAGTCGGTAGCAACTTCCCCTAGCCTGATAACCTAAGCCTCCAGAATCATTACGGGTATGACTCTGACCTCTAGAATGTTATGGCAAGAAAAAGCGACAACTTTCTTGAGTCTTTGTCTATCTTGTTTCCACCTCTGTGTTTGTTTCTTTGTCTTTCCCAACTTGTTATGGAGCGTCGACACGATATTCTTGGAGTGTTTCAACTAGTCATAGACAGTGTGATCCCTTTCTTTAATTCTTTGACTGCATCCTGTTGTATGTTATGTTGTAAATACATGGGCAAAATAGAGAGTTTGACACCGACATAACTAATGTCCCGAATCGTGTTATTGTAGTATCAAGTGCTTTAGGAGACACTCGAACCTTATGATACTGTTGTGATGATTGTACTTCAGTCGAGTGATCCTCAGAAGGATGAGCCTCTTGTGCCTATGATGGGACCCGACCGACTACAACCTTTACACCTTGTACCATAGCACAAAGGGTCTGGAGTAAATAAGTAATAGCTCCAAATAACTCAGTATTCCTATCATCAATCTTCTGACATGTCTCCTCATCAATCTTAGTTATTTTGTTTGATAACAGGTTGTAATTATCGTCAGTGAGTCTGACAGGGGGATCTCTAGTTGCCTTTTTTTTACTACTTTTTTTACTTTCCTTAGCAGCTTTCCTCTTGTTCCCTAGAGCCGGATTGATTGGATTTGTGCTTGATTCCTTGTCGTTGTCCTGATCCAAATTTGGCAAGTTCTCTTCATCTTGTGGACCCCTAGCTTGAGTACCCAACGTGCCCTCCTGTTGTGGTTATGTTTCAACAAATAATAGATCATCTATGACAGGTTGCTTCCATTATTTGGGCCATTCCTGCACTATCATATCAATTTCTTCCTCTTATAATCAGAAAGCACTGGTCAACCATTGATGTTGAGGGTCTCCTCGCGGTTGAAGGTACAAGTGGTGAGCCCCTGCTGTAAAGTTTATTGCATTTTGTATCACTGGACAATTTCTGCGAAAATCCTTGAATGGCTTCTAATATTTGGCTGGTTCTTCTCCTCATACCACAGGTTTTGATAACTTGCCCCGTGACACATGACATTTACTTCCATCCCTTGATAGTTAGGTGAATCTACCCATGCAACAAAATAGATCAAAATAAGTAGCTAGGAATAAGTGAACGAAGTACACTTTTTCTACGCATCGATGGTGTCGACTAGTAATTCATTTAACAAAAATGTAGACCAATTCATTTATACCCCAACAATGCACTGCTCGGCTGCAACAATAGCACCGACAGTGCACTTGTTTGGTCACATCTTCTTTAATAATTTACTGGACAAGTCTTTAGCCGCGAATTGAACACCTTGATCAATGATAGAAGTGATTGAAAACCCCCTCTTGTAGCGGGTCAAATTGTACTTCTCCTTCATTCGAGCGACAAGGTTCAAGTCTTCTTCCTTACCAACAAAGAATAATGTCGGATCCACTCCTGCTTTGGGCAACTTCGTAATGGAAAAATTGAGGTCTACATTAATGGAAATAGATTTATCTAACCACAAACATCCCCCATGGAAAGAGATCAATCACTGCTTCACACACGCATTAACTTCGGTAGTGCGACCGAAGTGGGGCATGTACATCAATGAGAGAATTCTCGACTTCTCCAATCTGCAAGCCCAGTCTATAGGGACTAACTGAATAAGTCCTCCTTCCACCAATTTCATTGAAGTCATGTGCTTTTATACCTAAAGTTTGGGGAACTTCCTTGGATCGTGGTTGTAAATGTCAATTTCTTAAAATTTGGCATAATATCTGTCGTGACATGCATACCTGGTGGGATGATTAACTTGCTTAATGGGTACTTGGCATTCTTATGAATTATTATATTTGTAGCATCATCCCTTCGCGGTGGTATATAACTAGGTAGCACAGTCGCGGAACCAAACCTTGAAGTTTCAACGTCATGCGCAACTTTAAACCTCTGCTTAGATGAATGACCCGGCCGATTGTTCGCTTCTTTCTCGATGGATTGACAGGAGAGGGATACAATATAATCTCTGATTCCTCCTCGACAATGGGTATGGGAGGGGGAGTCTTCACACCATATCCTCTCAATGTGCTTAAGCTTTATACGAGAATCTTCATTGTAGGGAACTTCAGGCAGAAGAAGTTGCAGACAAATAGTTTGGATGATAAATTTGAAAGTTCGACACAATGAAGCAAGTGACTTACATGGAGAGGTAAAATAAACTTACGCATGCAAAAAATCGACCAATCATGTGGGTCGTTATTTTGACTCAATCTGCAATAAATTAGAAAAGGCGACATCTAATCATTTCACTAGTTGAAATCTTTTCAGCAATTTATGACAAAGCGTCATTAAATCCATCGCTTCATTCACCATAAAAACAGGTAATAAATATGCATTAATTATGGACTTGATAGAAAAGCACACCATCAAAATCTCTCGCGACCCAACTGCAACACAATTGAAGCTTGCGACAAACGTGTAGCCCACGACACAACTTTAACTTGCAACAAAATTTCAAACTTACATACAAGATTGAAAAACAAAATTATTATTATTATTATTTATCTATGTACAAGTTTAGTCAATCCCGACTTAGTTGAGTGAGGTACGACTATCCCTGTAAGGTTTTAGTAGACTCCCATTTACCAACCCCTCAAAGGGTGTACCATCTTACTTTTGTAACTGAGCAACACCTCCATCAGTAATATGAAGAACAACATATGGTCCCAACCAATGTGTATGAAGCTTACATGGATGTCTTAAAAAAATATTATCGTAAATAAGAACAAAATTACCTGGATGGAACTGCTTGAACTTAATGTGGCAGTTGTACCAAGCCTTTTGTCGCTCTTTCTCAACCTGCTGGTGATAGCCTACAATGAAACGATCTTCTTCCAATTGTAGCAATTGGGATCATTTTTCTTCGATCGCACCCACATCTATCATCTCAATAATTGCATCTATTCTTAAACTAGGTACAATATACTATTGGAGACATTTACCATCATACACACTCTTTTTGGTCAAATTGGCCTAGTTAAACCACTATCCTAAGTATAATTGACATTAATTGACATCAGTGGAGCATTAATTGCCATCATCCAGTCACACCCACACCTACCTACAGTCAAGGAGGCTAACTAGAGCACTTCGGGGGTGATCTGAGTGATATTAATGCACCTAATTGCTAACTGGTGGTTACAATCAGTTCAACTAGTCAGTTAAGGCACCTCCTCTCATTAAATATATTATTTAATGATTATTTAATATTATTTAATGATCTGGAGTCAACAGGGGCGCCTCCACCAACTTCTAATTATCAGTTCAGCTTCAGTTAACCTCATCGGGGTTCATTGAAGTCATGGATCACTAGCACTTGATGGTTAGCTTGCTATGAAATGTGTTTGATCTCCTTTAGTTGAGATTCAGTCATTTATTGCACTTTGACTTCAGTTAGGGTTTGGTGAGTCAATTAGGGTTTTGGTCAAGTGGTTAACTGAGTGTGATTGAATGGCTAAGAGTTAGTTAAGCCATACTCACTCATTGATTTCAAATTGCCTCCTTAGGTATTCGAATTCCTCACTCATTCAAGCTATTGCTTGACATTGGTATTGTAACCATTCATTGTTTATTAAATATACAGAGAGGAAACCAATTATGGTTCCAATTAACACCATTTCATGAGTATTTGTTGATTATTCTTTGATGAGATTGATTCTTAGTTCCTAGATCAATGTGCAAGATTAATATGGTATCAGAGCATACGGCAGGACGAAGATCTATCTCTCAAAAACAAGATTTTTGACAGATTTCTCCATGAAAAGTGAGCAATAGCTCAAAATTCCAGCATTGCACCAAAAGCCAAGGCTTACCACTCAATATCCCAAGTAAAGAACTTGTTGATCAAGCTTGCTTGATTGACTATGCTGGGTGTGATGAAAGCCTAGAATGTGCAGGCTGTCCGACCTTATTTTTCCCTTTATGTTTTGATTTTCAGGTTTCTA
This sequence comes from Pseudotsuga menziesii, assembly GCA_001517045.1. Lineage (NCBI taxonomy): Eukaryota > Viridiplantae > Streptophyta > Pinopsida > Pinales > Pinaceae > Pseudotsuga > Pseudotsuga menziesii. Next base: position 1,101,662 of record LPNX011133110.1, read on the forward strand.
CAGGTGAAGCATTCGCTACAGCATATCCAGATGGCCTCCTCAGTACCTCTCTTGACTCCATACAATTTCCACACATGGAAAAATAAAATGGAGATTCAGTTGCGCTCCAAAGGACTCCATAGAGTTGCCATGGACATTGAATTTGAGCCTGGATCCGCCATAGAAAAATCAAGATTCTTGAACAAGAAGGATGAAGCCTTCGGTTTCTTGTGCCTCTCTATTTCTGAAGACCTTCTCTTCCATCTTACAGATCTGAAGACACTGAAAGAAATATGGGACAAATTGGAATCTCTATACGGAAAGTATGATGACTTGAGAGTTTACCAACTCGAAAATGAACTCATGTCTCTCCAACCTTCCAATTTCGAGACTCTGAATGATTTCTTTACAAAGTTCAAGCATCCTGTTTTACTCTTGAAGCAATGCAAAGTGGAGAAGGAGGATGATCAACTCATCCTTGCCATCCTCTCCAAACTCAAGTATGATTATTTAGTTTTTGTTTCTACATTCCGTGCGGGGAAGCTCACAACCCCCCTATGGAAGATGCCTACACTCAATGCCTTCATTGAGTCCCTAACTAATGAACATGACAAGCTTGTTCAGATGGGGATCATCCGATCTTCCCGTGATCAAGCCCTCCATGTCTCGGGGCCCAAATATCTGAAGGGTAAAGGAAAGCAGCAGAAAAATCAGAAAACTAAATTTGATGCTCCCAAGCCTAGAGTTGAAAACCAGCAGCATGATGAATCTTCCGGCTCAAGGAAGAACAAAGGAAAAGGGCACAATGGGAAAGAAAAAGTCAGGTGTTCTTACGGCGGGAAGGGTTTTCACCCTGAACATGCCTGCATGAATAAAAATCTTAATGAAGCAACCTCTCTCCTTGAGAGGAATGACATCAATCTTCTGGAGAGCTTTCGGAGGAGAGATCACCAAGATCATGAACCACAACATGAGAAAGGTCATGCCCTCATGGCAAGCACTTCAAAGTCCAAAGCACTGCTGATTGACAGTGGAGCTTCAAATCACATGATGGTTGAAAAAGACTCCTTTTCATCCTTGGAGACCGGAAAATCCATCCCCATCCACATGGGAGATGACTCCACCATCATTTCCGAAGGACAAGGTACTGTAGATCTAGAAAATAGTTTTTTCTCTAATGTCTTGTATGTACCGTCTCTAGCAGCAAATCTCCTTAGTGTCTATCAGATGACACATACAGGAATGACTAAGAGAGTCTCCTTCATCCCAAATGATGTTGAGATAATAGAAATTGCATCCAAGAAACTCATTGCTAAAGGCCTTGCAACCATCATGCAAAATCCTATGAGTTCTCTCACTTTGTTGCGGATGCAAAGCCCACCGCTCTGCTAACTCATGGACATGAGGTTAGTAGGCTGTGGCATGAGAAGTTTGGCCATCTTAATTTCAAATATTTGCAGCAATTATAGAAAAAATCCATAGTTGAAGGCCTCTCAGTCATCAAGGCAACCACGGGAGTCTGCAAGGGCTGTGTGATTGGAAAACACCCTGAGCACAAGTTCAATTGGGGGAAGGCAAACCGAGCTACAAGCATATTGGGGCTGATACATTCTGATATCAGCGATCTAATGCCTATCACATACATGAATGGATCAAGATACCTCCTTACTTTTATTGATGATTTTTCAAGGTATACATGGGTTTTCTTTCTAAAAAAGAAATCAGAAGTATGTGAAATTTTTTATGAATTGAAGGCCTTGATCGAAAATGCTTCTGGGATTAAGATAAAGATCTTGAGATCTGATAATGGAAGGGAGCATGTTAGTAATGATTTGCTGTACATATTCTCCCAAAGTGGTATTCAGGTCTAGCATTCAATTCCCTACACTCCCCAGCAGAATGGAGTAGCGGAAAGGAAGAACCGGTCTCTCAAAGAGATGACCACCTGTATGTTGGAGTCAAAGAAGCTTGCTAAAAATTTGTGGGCTGAAGCCATGCATGCTACAACATACATTTAGAACAGGGTGCCACATTCATCAGTGAAAGGAAAGGCTCCTTTTGAAGCATACTTCGGACACAAGCCAAATGTGTCGAACCTACGGGTGTTTGGGTCCACTGCATGGGCTCGGATTCCGCTTGATAAAAGAAGGGCTTTGCAACCGCAGAGCATAGAATGTATGTTTATTGGGTATCCTAATGAATCTAAAGGATTCAAGCTGCTGGATTTTAAGACCAAACAAATCATCATCGAGAGAAGTGTCAAGTTCGATGAGCCTCTTCAGGAGGTGGAACTAGTGAAGGAGAAAACTGTTGAATTTCCTTCCTATTCCACTGAATATTTGGATGATGAAATTGGGGGTGATGACCCTGATTTGGATCATCTAATTTCTGATATCAGTGTGCAGCAATCATCAGATACTAAATCAGAACCTGAAGTGCAAAATCATCTTCCTACATGGGCCCAACAGACACTCTCCTCCGCAGGAGACAACATTGGAAATCCGGATGATCCAAGGAGAAACCGGTCTGATTTCCAAAGGGTAGGTATTGCGCTCTCTTGTTCTGATAATTTGCTGTCTGAAACTTTCTATTTGATGATTAGTTCAGATCCAAAATCCTACTACCATGCTCGAAATGATCCGAGATGGCAAGTTGCCATGGTTGAAGAGATGAATTCTCTTCAGAAAAACACTACTTGGGAGCTAGTTTCTCTTCCTCCGGGAAGGAAATTGGTTCAATGCAAGTGGGTGTTTTGGACAAAGGTTACTGTTGATGGAATCACCTAAAAATATAAGGCAAGGCTGGTAGCAAAAGGTTTCTCTCAGGTCCAAGGAGTGGACTACCATGAGACCTTTGCACCGGTTGCAAAAATGGGACTCCATCCGCCTTGTTTTGGCTATTTCAGTATCCAAGCACTGGGAGGTGCATCACATGGATATTAAGTCAGCCTTTCTACATGGAGATATTCATGAGGAGATATACATGAAGCAGCCTGAGGGCTACATCACTGATCCATCTTTGGTTTGTAAGCTAAAGAAGTCACTATACGGGTTAAAACAGGCCCCAAGAGAGTGGTATTCCAAGATGGATGCCTTCCTTCTCTCGCAAAACTTTCAGAGATGTAGATCAGATCCAAATGTGTATTTACAGTAGCATGATGGTCATATAGTTATAATTGTTTTATATGTTGATGACTTACTGATCACAGGTAGCACAATTGCCTCCATTTCAGCCATTAAAACTGCTCTCCACAGTGCCTTTGAAATGAGTGATTTGGGGCTTCTAAAACAATTTTTGGGGCCCGAAATCGAGCAAAATTATGATGTGATTATGGTCACTCAGTCCAAATACATTTCAGACCTGTTATTCAAGTTTAACATGGCTGAATGTATGCCTGCACCATTCCCTTTCCTTTCAGGGATCAGCCTTAAAGAAGGAAAACACACACCTCCCATGAACTGCACTATCTATCGACAACTGATTGGTAGCTTGTTGTACTTGACACATTCTAGGCCTGATATTTGTTATGTCGTGAATGTTGTATCAAGATACATGTAGCAGCCTCATGATCTTCATTGGAAGGAAACCAAGAGGATCCTCCAGTATATTCAGGGAACTGGGACCTACGACATTCACTATGCTACAGACTCCGAGCTAGAGCTGGTTGGATACACAGATTCTGATTGGGTGGGTGATTCTATTGATTGGAAGTCAACTTTTGGATATGTATTCATGTTTGGTGGTGGCCCTATTTGCTGGTCAAGTAAAAAGCAGGCTGCCATAGCACTATCTTCAGCAGAGGCCAAGTATCGAGGAGCGGTGAATGCTTGCATCCAAGCAGTTTGGTTGCAAGGCATTCTTTCAGAGTTTGATCTTGGTAGTACTTTTTCCACTGTCCTCTTTTGTGAAAACCAAAGTGTTTAAGATATCCACGGATCCAGTTACCAGGTAGAGGACCAAGCATGTAGAGATTCACATGCACTACATCAGGGAGCTAGTGCATGACAGGACCATCATTCTACAATACTACCCGACTGATGAGCAGATTGCAGACATCTTTACCAAGAGATTTTCAGAAAAGAAGTTCACTTACCTTCGTTCACTGCTGGGGGTGAGTTCATCAGGGTGATCCCGTCTACTTTCAATGTCCAACTTGAGGGGGGTTTTTCCCACTGGGTTTTCCCTCTTTTCCTCACTTAGTTTATTTTGAGCATTGTTTCAGTTTTAGCATTGTACAGGGTGACCTATGGCCTTAGTTTCCAAGGCCCTAGCATTTTTATGCATCTATGTTTTCTAACTCTTCCTGAGTATAGCTTAAGGGGGGGTGTTGGAGACATTTACCATCATATACACTCTTTTTGGTCAAATTGGCCTAGTTAATCCACTATCCTAAGTATAATTGACATTAATTGACATCAGTGGAGCATTAATTTCTATCATCCAGTCACACCCATGCCTACCTATAGTCAAGGAGGCTAACTTAGCCTTTTCCTACAGTCAAGGAGGCTAACTAGAGCACTCCAGGGGTGATCTGAGTGATATTAATGCACCTAATTGCTATCTGGTGGTTACAATCAGTTCAACCAGTTAGTTAAGGTGCCTCCTCTCATTAAATATATTATTTAATGATTATTTAATATTATTTAATGATCTGGAGTCAACAGGGGCACCTCCACCGACTTTTGATGATCAGTGCAGCTTCAGTTAACCTCATCGGGGTTCATTGAAGTCATGGAGCACTATCACTTGATGGTTGGCTTGCTATGACATGTGTTTGATCTCCTTCAGTTGAGATTCAGTCATTTATTGCACTCCGACTTCAATTAGGGTTTGGTGAGTCATTTAGGGTTTTGGTCAAGTGGTTAACTAAGTGTGATTGAATGGCTAAGAGTCAGTTAAGTCAGACTCACTCATTGATTTTGAATTGCCTCCTTAGGTATTTGAATTCATCACTCATTCAAGCTATTGCTTGACATTGGTATTGTAACCACTCATTGTTTATCAAATATACAGAGAGGAAACCAATTCTGGTTCCGATTAACACCATTTCATGAGTATTTGTTGATTATTCTTTGATGAGATTGATTCTTAGTTCCTAGATCAATGTTCAAGATTAATATATACTCCATTGACATAACAAACTCTTGCCCTAAACTTGTCGAAATGGAGTGTTCCATGTCGACTTCTTGCAAGTCGTGAGATAATCCCATAAGAGTGCAGGTATTTTGTGATCCTAGTCATCATGGTTAACATTGCAGATCTTTGTTAGTGTATTCTCTAATATTTTGTTAAATGATTCAACAACACCATTTGCTTGTGGATGATATGGTGTTGTATTCCTATGTTGAATTTGAAACTCCTCAGTTAATTTTTCTATCAGTTGATTGAAAAAGTGCTTACATTGGTCACTTATTAGGATTTTGGGGCATCCAAATATGGTCACAACATTTTTGAACAAAAGCCTTGTAGTAGTTGCAGAAATACAATCTTTGGCTGATGTTGCTTCGGCCCACCTAGTTAAATAATCTGTCGCAGTAATTATATATCACGCACTCGTCTGTTTTCCTGGTGGATGAATGGGACCCACAAAATCAACAACCCATTCATCAAATGCCTGCAAAGTTACCTATGGTACCAAAGGCATCTAATCTCATTGCGACAATTTCCCTATAAGTTGACAAATATCACATTTGCGATAATAATCCATAGCATTTCCATGAAGGGTAGGCCACCATAATCCTTGCGCGTCGTTGCTTTTCCTTCATAGTGCCCCCCTACGATGCCAACATTCAACACCATCGGTTGCTCATGTTCCAAGACACAGCGACAGGGTATCTCATTTGGTCCCATATTATATAATTGTCCAGCTATCAACTAAAAATTTGTAGTTTTCACAACCAAATGTTTCTTTTGTGATGTACTAAATCCTTCTAGTGCACTTCATGTGGTTAATAATTGCACAATTCCTTCGTAATGGTCATCAACATTTTTACTGCAAATAATTGTGCATTGGGGAGAGTATCATCTAGATTGGTAGGGTCTTCCTCGGTTTCTAACCTTGAAAGATGACCAGGGCCTACATTCAATATTCCTGACTTTAAAATGATCTCGAAATCAAATTCTTGGAAGAGAAGAATCCATCGACAAATATTCCCCCCCAACACTAGCTTATTGACTAAGTAATTTAAAGCATAATGTTCTATAAACATTTTAAAGTAACCACCCAATAAGTAGTGTCAGAAATTTTGCAGTGCATACACCATAACAAGTCCTTCCCGCTCTATCGTCGTATATTTTTTCTCTATAGTCGACAACTTTCTACTAGAAAATGCAATAGGATGAAAAAAAACCCATCACCTGGTTGTGCAAGCACTAACCTGAGCGCGACAGAGTTTGCATCGACATGTACATAAAATTCTTTTCGCCAATTAGGGAATACCAAGATAGTAGCTAATACCATCTTTTCTTTAAGGATATTGAGGCTCTGAGACCATCTTTTCCAGCACAGTGCCCCCCTGCGACGCCAACATAAAATTCATTCAACAACATCGATCGCTCATGTTCCAAGACACAACGACGGAGTATCTCATTTGGTCCCATATTATATAATTGTCCAAATATCAGCTAAAAATTTGCATCTTTCACAACCAAATGTTTCTTTTGGGATGTACTAAATCATTCTAGTGCACTTCATGTGGTTAATAATTGCACAATGCCTTTGTAATGGTCATCAACCATTTTTACTGCAAACAATTGTGTGTCGGGGAGAGTATCATCGAGATTGGTAGGGTCTTCCTCAGTTTCTAACCTTGAAAGATGATAAGGGCCTGCATTCAATCTTCCCAAATTTCCAATGATCTTGAAATCAAATTCTTGGAAGAGAAGAATCCATCGACAGATATTCCCTCCCAACACTAGCTTAATTCAAAGCAGAATGGTCTGTAAACATTTTAAAGTAACCACCCAACAAGTAGTGTCAGAACTTTTGTAGTGCATACACCATAACAAGTTCTTCCCACTCTGTCGTCATATAATTTTTCTCTGCAGTCGACAACTTTCTACTAGAAAATGCAATAGGATGAATAAAAAAACCCTCACCTGGTTGTGCAAGCACTGACTTGAGCGTGATAGAGGTTGCATCAACGTGTACATGAAATTATTTTTGCCCATTAGGGAATACCAAGATAGTAGCCGAGACCATATTTTCTTTAAGGATATCGAGGTTCTTATGACACTATTTGTCCCACTAAAATTTAACATCTTTATTTAGCAACTTCTCCATTGGAGCAGTAACCTCTGCATATCCCTAGATAAATTTCCTGTAATAACTAGTATGTCCCAGTGTGGTCCTTAACTATTTAATCGACGCTAGTGGGGATAGGTCGACAATAATTGCAATATTTGCAGGGTCCATCAATATTCCTTCTTGACAGACAACATGACCTAGCAAAATGCTGAAAGGATCACAACAAATACATTTTTTTCAAATTTAGCGAAATCTGAAACTGTCTACACCATTCCAACATCGTTCGAAGACTCTCAATATGATCTTTAACTAGACCATAGACCATACAATTGTCAAAATATATTTCAAGAAATTAATGGATAAAGTCTTTAAAAGCATATACCATTATTCTAGAGTAAATAACGGGTGCATCCTTAAGTTCAAAGGGCATTACCGTGTATTGGAAGCAACCCCACTCTGTCTCAAAGGTGGTCTTGTGTTGGTCTTCTTTGACAATCCTTATTTGATGGTACATGGAGAATCCATCAGTGAAAGAATACACCTCTTGCCCCCCTACACTTTCGAGGACCTCATTTGTGAAAGGTGTAGGAAAACAATCATGCATGCAAGCATCATTCAATTTTCTCAGGTCGACGCAGATACATACTTTGCTAATTTTCTTATCTTGTACAACCATTGGGCTAATCCATTCTGATTCTTTGACAGGTTCAATAATTTCCACGTCTAGAATACTATCCAACTATGTCTTGACCTTCTATTTATATCTGGGATTTAATCTGTATGGTTGCTACTTGATAGGTTTTGCATCTAGCTTCAGTGGGATCTTCATTTCACCTAAATCCTTGATGATCCCCTTAATTTGAAAAAAAATTGTTGGGAATAAATCCTGGAATTATGAAACATATCCATAATTTTCCTCACCATCTCATCATCCCAATAATCCCCAATAGTAGCAAATTTTGGGTTCTCTGGAGAACCAATATTCACCTTCTTGATTTTAAGGGGCTTCAAAAAGCTATTAGTTGTGAGGTCTAGTCCCTCCACTGCTCGACTACCTTTATATTAAGGGATATGAATGTCACATGGATCATCATCTTCTAGTTCACCATCTATGTTATAACACTCCATCAAACTCCAAACTTTCTCATGTCTTTTAGGAACACTTAATACTGAAAGATGGATGTCCTAAAAAATCTTTGCTTTTATAATTCGCAAAGAAGCATCAATCGTAGGACTGCCATAAAAAAAGCTAAAAGAATGCTTGAAAGCATTAGCTAACTCATCTCATTCTATAGTTCCTCATTATAGATCAACAAACCTATACCAATATCTTGGTATTATATCCAGAGTATGTATAAACATATGTTCCCATTCCTGTCGAGGCGACGTCCTCCATGTCGTGTGACAATTTTCAATTTGTTTGACATGATTTGTCAATCCCATATATTTTTGACCAATATAAGAAATATGTTCGTCGAATATGATTTCTAACAACCTTCGACACTAAGGCCATTATAATATGGATTGTTTATGAACAACCCATCGTCTTGTCGGTGTAGCTTTCAAGGCAACATCCAACGCTAATAGTCACTAAGGTTCCAGTACCTTGTCTTCAAATTCTGTGAGAAATGTATCTAAATTAGGTTATCCTTCATAAGCAGGTAGATCACATACCTTAGTACCTACCCATCATACATATTTTGTGATCCTTGCACATTTCCGCATTGACACTTCATGTCGCTGGTTCTGTCAATTCTCCAAAGCTTCTCCTAAATCTGATGAACATGAACTAATACTTCACAAACTTAATTTACCATCATTTGTTGGGTTGATGTAGTCATCCATTGTAGATGTGATATTGTAAATGTTATCCAGGTATCCTTCTTGACCTTCAGTATTTACTGGCTAGACATATTGTTGGCCCTCCAAAGGATTGATTGGAGAAACTACTCGCATTTTTATTGTTTGATTCTCGATAGCCAAGTCAATCCCTAGAAGTGCCGAATAAGGATTGCTATCGTCGAAAATCTCTATTACCTCAAAATTTGTGTAGGTCCGAAGCCCGTCCACCTCTATAGGAACCTGTGGCAATCATCCAATAGGTAAAACCTTGAACTGATTGGCTAATCTCAGCTGAACAAGAGACCATACCAACTTGGACTCTCCCATGATTTCCCATGTTTTCCTTGTTAGGATGTTAACATCCAACCCCTAATCAAGAATGATAAAATTCATATCGTAGTCACCTATCCTGGCACTCATACGTAGCTCTCGACCAATCTTCATTCTTCTATGAATAAGATTAACATTTTTCTATAGTTGTAGACTTGGAAAGAGTTCTTCTATTAGAGATGATAGCTCTTCCATAGCATCTTTATCTTTTACAAGTGCTAAACAAATCTTGAAGAAAAAAATTCAAATTGCTTACCTTTTCCATCAACTTCCTTTGGAGTGTGGCCAAAACTTGGTGGCATCTCAAGGATTGGTCCATCGTCAAACCCTGGATAATCAACATATGTTGAAGCATGATTTATGTCCATAAACTCATTTAGCGCATCAAAGAAGACATCCTTTTCCTTCTAGATGTCGAATGACACTTTATTTTGCACCGCAGTTCAAACTATTGGATTTTCCCATGGTGCTTCTCGATCATCCCCAATCGCGATGCCACCCCTTGTTAAAACAACAATACTAGGTTCCTAGGGTTCGACAAAAATCTTCTGAACATTCTGATTTGTATTTGGAGGCTAGTTCTGGTTCCCCATGATTCTAGACTGCCACTTAGCAATAAGTTGTGGGAAATATTCAATAATATGATCCAATGCTTTACAGTATGAGCATGTCAATGTAGGAATAGTGTAATATATAGCAAAATTTCCTAACTGTCCATAATTATAGAAAATAAATTAGCCTTTCCCTCGACCAAATTCTCCTCCTCGTTATCCTTGGCCTCTAAAATTACCACCCCCCCTTAGACGAGGGAATTATGCATGAGCTCGTTTATCTTGCATATGCTCATTATTCCTCATTAAATAGGTGTCTATTGTCTTCTCTTGTAGCAACTGGTATGCTCTACAATCCCTTTCATCATGGCCCATAGATCGACAGAATTTACAATATAGGCTAGCAAGTGTACTTACTATCTTCTGCAAAGAAAGACGCTCTTTTGAATGATGACCTCTTGTTTGGAAAACTCTACACCATGGAATCCCTTATGAACTCAATGGATTTGGTGCTCCAGATGCAAGGTAATCCATGAAGGCTAGACATGGATCCTTATGATGGCTTTTAGTTTTGCATCATGTACACCAGACTTCCTCATAGATTTGTTTTCAACATAACTTTGAATTTAACTAGAGAAACACTAGTACAGGTGCATGGAATTCTCCCCATGCAAACATTAGCTTGATGGATGAGTATTGCAGGGAGTTGGTTCACAATTCTTCACCCCACACTTCTATTTCAGCCACATCATGTGGAGATGAAAATTGGGTGAAAGGATTTTTTCTGTTGATGCCATAGGAGGAGCATGATACTCCCACTCTTCCAGTTGAGGGATTGATGGTCAATCCATGTGGTTTGACAAGTGCATTAGTAGTAGCTGGATTATTCCCATCGAAATCATTCTACATGAAAGTTTGTTCGTCCATTGATTGGGTGGCTAGACACATGAGTGAGACGTTTGCACTAGACGGTAAACTTCTTGCTTGCATCAATGGAGAAACATTAGATACATTAGGAAAATTGTATGAGCAGTGGTATGAGCATGTATGGATGCTATATGATTCTCTCATTATACATGTAGGGGCATGGGATAACCACTCATGTCTTCATAGCAGTGTTAGGATTATTAATCCTCCCTTGACCATACTTTCTATTTAGATTATTTAGCCTAACTTAGGAACCTTAATTAATTATTTGGGTCTACTAGTACCATTGGATCCACTTGGCCTAATGGGGCCACATGTACCAGTTACTAGAGTGTGAGGAACATTGCTAGAGGTTCATTGCCACTTACTGCATGTGCATGCATAATTTTTGGCACCTCCTAGACCAATCCCTACATTTTAGGAGCCACTAGGAGTCCCGACACCAACCTCCATCAGTTAGTTGGAGTTGGAACTAGTTAGTCTTAATTAGCTTCCAGTTACTTTTAGTAAGATCACAATCAGTTAGCTAGCGCTAGTTATGCATGGTGAATGCATGGCTACATTTGGAGTAGGCGCCTATGCCCACCTACCACACTCAGTTGCACTAATTTAACTAGTTATTACCGACTGTATGAGTTGGTTGGACATCTGGGAGTTGATCTATTGGAATCCGATATTGATTAAGACACCATGAGTTAGCTAGTCAGTTAGGTATAGTCAGATCTATTTGGTAGATTCGAATTGATCCCTAAAGCATTTGAATTCTTCCTATGTAAACTAACGTAACACCGAATTTAATTAATGACAATGATACTGTAAATTCCTGAGCTACACTCATCCGTTTCCTGTGTGGTTTGTTTCGTTCAGTTTGTATCTTCATTCTCCTTTTATTGCAGTCATAATTCAGAACTAATTGCTTGAAGATCTAAATGGCACTTCAATTTTAATATGGTATCATAGCCATTTCAAGTAGGCTTCATGCTTGTTTCTCTCCATTGAACATCAGAAGTAGCTGGGTTTCCACAGAAGTCCACAATCTTGATTTGATAACTCTGAATTTATTCAAAGTAGTGGTGCGGATGTGATGGACCTTGAAAACATGATCATGTCGAGAGGAAAAGCATGATTCTAACATAGTTCGAATGTTTTAGTGTTTTGCAGTGAAACTCCATAGGTGCTACGTAGCTTGTGTGAAGATTTGTGTTTTCCCTGTAGGAGAGTTATGGATTCTCTACCTTCTACTCCTCGGATCCTTACACCCTTCAATTATATTGATTGGAGGGAAGATATGCAGCTAGCCTTGGGAAAGAATGGATACTACAGGATAATACTTGGAAGGGAGGTTGAGCCCCATCATCCAATTGAGAAGAACAAGTTTTTGAACTGCTTAGATGAAGCTTTCGATTATCTATGCACTCACATATCTAGAGATATCCTCTTCCACCTTGAAGGTTTGAGGACTCCCAGAGAATCCTGGGAGAAGCTTGAAGACTTGTTTGGCAAGCAATATGAGCTTTAGGGACACATTCTGGAGAATGAGTTGGTAGCCTTACATCCCAACAGCTTTGAGATGGTACAACAAAGCTTTACTAAATTCAAGTCTCTTGCACTCCAATGCAGACAGTGCGGAATAAAAAGAAAGGATGAGAAAAATGTGCTCTCCATTCTCAGTAAAATCGATTTTGAGTATTCTGTATTTGTCTCAATATTTCATTCCAAAAGGGATTCCTTTCCTGGTTGGAAAATTCCCTCACTTGATTCCTTTGCTGAGTCCTTAATACAAGAGCAAGAGAAGTTTATCCGAATGGGAGTCATACAGACTTCCAAAGATCAAGATCTCATAGTGACAGACTCTACCAAAGTGCAAGATAAAGGGAGACCTAAGGGGAATGAGTCTAAAGAGAATCTGAATATTTCTGAAGTAGCCTCCGACTCTAAGAAAAAAAGAAGTTTGAAAAGAAAAAGTGTCCCTATTGTATGAGGGGTTTTCATCCAGAAGACTCGTGCATGAAGAGGACCCTCGACCAGTTGAAAGCTCTATGTGTACAGAAAAATATTTCCCTTCCACAAGGTGTAGATATTTCTGATGATGAAGAGCAGATGGAAGAAGATGGGAGATTCTTGCATGCATGCCTCACTCTGTCGAAGGCTTATTTGACAGATTCTAGAGCATCCAACCACATGGTTGCCTCCAGGAAATCCTTCATAACTTTCCCTCTATAAGGAGGACCTAAAACTCATATGGGATATGACTCTAAAATCCTAGATGTTGAGAGAGGTTCAGATAAAATCCAGCATGATGAGTTCATGCCCTCTCCTACAGAAAAGCAAATTGTTGAAGATGAAGAAGCAAAATTTTCACTACAGTCAATTCGAATTGAAGAAAGTCTACTTGGAGTGACTCCTTCTCCTGTTGCTCCAGAAGTCTATGAGATCTCTGATATCTCATATCCTCACATGGCCGATCTAGAAGAAGACATTCGAATCTCTGTTTTTGAAGAAAAACACTCCTTCTATTCTTTGCAAATATTCCCCAGTGATTCTTTAAATTCTCTGCATAGTTTACCGATGACTGTTTTAGAAAAGGTAGAGGAATTTGATTTCTCTATATCTAATAATGTTGCTAATGTGAAACATGGATGATTTTAAGGGTTACCCAAAAAAAAGTGGGCGAATTTTTATATTAAAATGTTTTTATTTTATTTAATAAATTCGCCCATTGTTTATTTTATATATAGTTGCCTCAAGGTAAATCTCATTCATCGCGAAAGAGGGAAAAACTGGAAAATGAATATTAGCCCACGAAAATATTGATTTTTGCCTACATTTGCCCAAATTTTTCCGATTTCAAGGAGATGTTTGCCCAAATTTGCCCGATTTTTCCGATTTGCAGGAGATATGTGCCCAAATTCGTCCGATTTTTCCGATTTGCAGGAGATATGTGCCCATATTCGTCCGGTAGTGGTTCACGCCTTGAAGATGTGGAGGAACTACTACAATACTATAAAATAGTGGTCCATGAGTCTATTTGTTGAAACTGAGCTAGAGCATGCTTATACCTACTACAATGATTGTTTTTTTATGAAAATCTACGCATTCTTTTTATCAATCCACTACACATAATTGATATTTAGGTTCTTTTGCAAAGATTTTGTATCCAGATTCGTGGTGAAGATGACGAGCACGAAGCAAACAGGATAGAAGTATGTAATTAATAAGGTTTACAAGACCTTAGTATAGTTGATTTTTTTTTGGGTTCTTTCGTTACAGTTTTTTGTTGTCTAGTATGATAAGTTGAGGGCTATTGATCTTATTTGTCTCATAGGAAAACTGCAAAGCGGAAGCCTACCACTGAAACCCAAATTAAATGGCAGATAAAGAAATAAAAGAAAGCTAAAAAGGACCCAAACAAGCCCAAGAGGCCTCCCAATGCTTTCTTTGTTTTCTTGTAGGTTCAACTCAATATTTTTTACTACTATGGATTGAATAACATTTCCCTCTACTACTGTCTATTGTCTATAAAGAAGTCGAACTCGAATGTGTAGCATAACAACTTGGATCACAGTTTCATTTTTTTATTGCAAGCAGTAATATGACTTTTGTTCTTTTAGCAAGACTCAATGGTATAGTTTTTTAAATGCAGGGATGATTTCCGAAAGGAATACAAGGAAGCAAACCCTAACGCCAATTCAGTCTCTGTGTTGAGTTTTGAGTATTATTTTGTTTATTCTACACACATTTGCTATATCTACTTGTCAAGCTTTTGAGCTGCAACACCGTAATATTTGTGTTTTGATCTTTTGTAGGTCGGGAAAGCAGGGGGAGAAAAATGGAGGGCAATGAGCGACCCGGTTAGTTACATATTTTGAAATTCACCGATTAAATTTAAATTATATGTCATATATATGTTTGTAGGCTCTTTGTTTTAACCAGATTCATATCTTCTAACAGGAGAAGGCTCCATATGTATCTAAGGCTGAAAAGAAAAAGGCTGAATATGAGAAGTCAATGACTGCATATAATAAACAGAAGGTATGATGCCCTTTAATCGTTGAATGCCTGTCTTTCATACATTAAAGCCCTTTTATAACATAAAGTTAATGTTTTGCTCTAATTTTTTAACGTGAAATGATTATTGTTTTGGTACACTGTTTTCCCATTGTAAATTTGTGCCCTTTTGTATCGGAATTTAGGATGCCAATACGAAAGAAGTAGCCTAAGAGTTTGACAAATCAAATTCACTGGGAGGCAATGCTTACATGTTTTGATGATTTACTGATGGGTGTTTGTTGTTTTCACTTGCTGTATCATTCATATCTATCTCATGGGACGATGAGGAGGAGTAATGCAATGGTGTGGACTTACTTTCTGTATAGAATGATCTTCTGATTGACTTAGAAATTCTGAACTAGGTTTTAGAATGCTCTAGCTCAGTTTTCAACATAGCATAGCATGGATTTAGATTTCTTCCTTTTCAAAATCTATGTAGTGATTGTGGGCAATGGAGTACAACTCTGTAAATGGAAAACACAGTAATGAAGCTTCTATGGGCATGCATTTTCAAATTTAAGTTTTAACTTAGAAAATCGCTTTGATGATGGTAAATTGATGTTCTTGTGGGCATTACTTTCGGAGTTTAATTTCTCTTTGCAAATTGATTTGGGGATGAGTTTAAGTGACCATTTATTGAGTCACTAAAGTTGGTAATAGGAAAACAAGGACCAAGATACATATGGTTGACAGACATGGGGAAAATGGAGATGCATTGTTTTATGATGAGGATTGCTTAGAATGACCCATGTTTTTCCCTCTGCATTAACTACGCTTACTCACATTTCCCTTCAGCTATGAAAGAAGTAGTTAGCCCTAAGGTACGCATAAAGAGCATGGGATGTGTCCTTCTTAGTTTTCTTGTTTTGTCTCGTTTGATGCATCTTGTGCTTGATGAGGAAGCTTAAGCAAAGTTGGTACATTTTATTATATCAACATTATCTCTTTTGATTGCAAATGCTCAGGTGCTTTATTGTTTGTTCTCTTCCTCAGAATATAGGATCATATATTACAATTGATAATATGAATGTATTCAACACACCAAGGAAATTTGTTAGGTCTCTGGAACAACAATCCTCCTCCAAAAACACATGTACAAAATTGCAATCCAGAGGAGAACTTGCAGATTCTGTAGAAGCTAACCATGATAATTTGAATGCAATTGACTGGAATATGAACTTAAGTCCAGCTGCCAATGGCACTGTCAATGAATCCATGGGTGGAGACAATTGACATATGATCACAGAAGCTAACCATGATAATTTGAATGCAATGGAGTACAACTCTGCAAATGGAAAACACAATAATGAAGCTTCTATGGGCATGTATTTTCAAATTTAAGTTTTAACTTAGAAAATCGCTTTGATGATGGTAAATTGTTGTTCTTGTGGGCATTACTTTCGAAGTTTAATTTCTCTTTGCAAATTGATTTGGGGATGAGTTTAAGTGACCATTTATTGAGTCACTAAAGTTGGTAATAGGAAAACAAGGACCAAGATACATTTGGTTGACAGACATGGGGAAAATGGAGATGCATCGTTTTATGATGAGGACTGCTTAGAAATGAGACATTCCTATAAAGAGGATGAAAATGACCCATGTTTTTCCCTCTGCATTAACTACGCTCACTCACATTTCCCTTCAACTATGAAAGAAGCAGTTAGCCCTAAGGTACGCATAAAGAGCATGGGATGTGTCCTTAGTTTTCCTGTTTTGTCTCGTTTGATGCATCTTGTGCTTGATGAGGAAGCTTAAGCAAAGTTGGTACATTTTATTATATCAGCATTATCTCTTTTGATTGCAAGTGCTCAGGTGCTTTACTATTTGTTCTCTTCCTCAGAATCCAATATCATATATTACAATTGATAATATGAGTGTATTCAACACACCAAGGAAATTTGTTAGGTCTCTGGAACAACAATCCTCCTCCAAAAACACATGTAGAAAATTGCAATCCAGAGGAGAACTTGCAGATTCTGCAGAAGCTAACCATGATGATTTGAATGCAATTGACTGGAATATGAACTTAAGTCCAGCTGCCAATGGCACTATCAATGAATCCACACGTGGAGACAATCGACATATGATCACAACAAAAAAGGAAGGACAATGCTTGACAGTCTCTATAGTGTAGCTGATGGGTATTCAGTTAGAAGCAATTCAGAAGAGGGAGATCTGCAGAACAATTTTGAATGGTCAGAAAGTGTGCATAGAACTGATTCTTTGTCACCTGCTTCAAGCGATGTTTTTGAGGAGATGTTAGATAACGAGGAAGATTACCAGAGCACTGGCCTGACTGAGTTAGAAAAAGAAGCTTATAAGACATATGATAAGAAAGAAAATTGCTTACCAACTATTCTCAATTCGTTTGAAGGTTCAACTAATTCTTGCAAATGGCAAGAGACAAAAACATTTTGTACATGTTGGAGAAGAGCATTGTGCTTTATGGAATCCATTCTGGGAGTCTCCTTGTGTGTTGTGTTGGTTGTTCTTGCAATTATGGTGGTTGTCAATTTATTTTGCAAGCAAGAGGAATACCATGTCATGGTTCCCACCTAGGACATTCTATTTTGTGGTCATTTAAAATTAGTAATTTACAAATATTATCGACTTAGTATGCAACCATTGTTTAAATGGGAGTATACAATTTGAATCATCTTCTTGAAGCATCTTGCTTTTGTCTTTCCCTTATTCATCAGGATTTCTTCCATATATTTGATTGCAGAGGGGATTATGATAAAGCATAATTCCATTTATGCACAGTAGGAGGATGAAACATGGAAATATTTCTGCTGCTAGAATGATGTGCGAGTTATGAGGATTTTTATCCATTGAATATAAAAAAAATCTATTGTGAGGTCTCATTCTATATAAATTACTCAATATGGAAAGTTATAGTTGTTAATTTTTACCATGTCTTATTTCAATCCACTGAATGATACATGCATCGAGATAAATCTAACATAGTCACTGTGCATTAAATGCTTAAGGTTTAGTCTGATTGTGTAGAAGAAATAGTCTAGGCTGAACAAGGTTAAGAACCAGTGGTCAAATGTAAATTATGTGTCATGAATTATGATGGTTAACTTGGTGCAGTTGTAGTGCTCATTATCGATATTTTCACTGAATATGAATTTCTTGTCCACCCTGCAATATTTTTAAATCATTGGACCAACATGCTATCTTGCTATTTCTAGATGAGTATATTGTAGAAACAACATAAGTACGAACCTCCCAAGCTATGTTGAGAGCATAAGTGTGGGTCTTGTATCCACTGTGAGAATGTGGGTGCCTGATAAGCATGATTTTACTTTGAGCCTTGAGCTTTTCCTACTCAATAAAAAATGAAGGGGGAAGTTTGCAGAATTGATAGATTGTCTGTACAAATAAACATTTGAATTTTTATTAGATTCATTTGATATTGAGAAAACTTAGAGGTATTTTATATGGATTGGTGTTATTATTATATTTTGACAAAATCCTCCTCTTCTCATAGTGCTGAAAGCATGTCCAGCGTATCTATAGGGTTGTGCTACTGGTCTGCAGTAGAACAAATATACTCTATATCACCATAGCAAGCAACATGGGGAAAATTATGAAACGCCATACTTATTGAAGTTATTATGAAGCATTGAATGAGTCATGGCTTTCATGGGGAGTAACTGAAGAAGGTGTTGGTTAGTAAGTAAATTTCCTATTTGGGAAGCCATATGTTAAGAAGTCCACCTTAATTTTCTTGCCCTCTCTTAGGAAGTCATCTCTTAAGAGAAGTCTTCCTCAAGTTTCTTGCTAATCCCAAACTTATTTTCTGGGTTTTAGATACTTGGAAACACATTGATCTACATATTTCACACATTCAGAGATAAAGGTGTTAACAGAAAGGATGACAGAAAGATCCTAGAATATGTGATTGATAGGATACAATGTTAGAACCTTTAGCATGCTTGAACTTCCTATTAAAGATAGTGCAGCTGCTAAACCCATTATGAGGGAGGATATCAAGGAGGATAGTACCCTAGTCAGTTAAACAGGGGTCTTGGTCAGCCTGCTGGGCCATGATTTTGCTACTATTTATGGACTGTCAGTGCTAGGCTGTGAGTTTACCTATCCTTCCCAGCTATGTCATTACCTGTATAGAGCTGCCTAGCTGGGCTGTGACCTGTTTAAGGCTGCCTAAGCTTCAGCCGTGACTGTTTGAGCCCTCTTGGGCTGTGCCATGACTGTTTGAGCCCTCTTGGGCTGGGCCGTGACCGATTGAGCCTTCTTGGAGCTCAGTCGTGACCTTGTGGGCTGCTAGGACCTGTTTTGTGACCTGTGTTGACCTTCTTCTGCTGGGCCATGGCCTTGTTGATCTTTCTTGGAAAACCATGAGCATGTTTTGGGCTGGGCTGTGACTGTTTGGGCTGCCATGACTAATTTGTGATTTGATTTGAGGTTAGTTACCATTGTTGGTCTATTCTACGGTCTGTTTGGTGAGTGTGATCTTGCCGGTACCCACTGTGACCCTTATTGAACCCCATCTAGGCGGCTGTTGCTGTGGTTGAAAGTGTTTGTCTTTAGGAAGTGCTGCTACAGTTTGGGGTGCTAGTATATGGTTTAAGGCTGCTTCTGGACATCTGATAAGTGCTGCTATTTAAATTATATATGACTGTCTTGAAGTTTGTAAATTATTGCAGTAAGGGTTTGAAGGTTTTTTCTCACTTTTGGACTATTTATAGTTACTGTATGTTTCAACTTTAACATAGACACCTTTGGAAATGTTAAAGTTGAAAAAGATGAAAATTATGTTAAAATTTATCTTGCATTTTCAATGCTGTACTTTACTTCATCCTTCTAAGTACTTAGTTTAATTTGTTACATAAGTTAACAATTTTTTTGAAAAATCCTAAAACCTCAACACTTCACTTCCTGCCGTGATGACCAAGTATTTATAGATTTATAAAACACTAACACTGCTACAAATAAAATAAGAAGGAAACTAAATAACCTAAGTAAAGATTTATGGTAAAATTAATGTTATTCTTTAGGTGGCAAAAACCAAACTCTTCACTACACAGGCAACCTATGCTTTGATTACTGCATAGTAAGATTATGGAGTCCCACATGTAGATGAACCAAAAGTAAAGAAAATAATTGTGGGAGCTTTACCAAAAGTGTTTCCTCTAGGTTTTATTACAACATAGTTTCTTACCTTTGCGCTGTTGAGAAATGATTCAGGTCAAATATATAGAGGTTAGTGCGATAATGGCTAAAGCAGACTCGATTGGTTGATGGATGATGAATGGAGAACATGATATTGTTATTTGGCATTTGACTAGTCCACTATTGTCCCAAGTTGCAGCTCCTTTGTATGAGAGGGATTGGAGCACATACTCGTATCCATACCCACTTGGTGAAAAGGACTATTTATACTGCCAAGTTATGAATGTTGATATAAAAATTCAAATTATATGGTGATGAAAGATCAGGTCTGAATGAGATTAAGTTATATATATATATATATAATTAAATTAAATTAAATTATAGATTATAGATTTTTCCTTATTCTTTTCAAGTTTTTTTTCATATTTAAAAACTCCAAGGTTTTTAGGAAGACAAATCTCCTTTTTTCTAAAGTCATTTTTTAATATTCCAAGTTTCTTGTCCTTAATAGATTTGTTCTTCCCCATTTGAGAAAAAACTTATGTCTTGTTTCTTATTTCCAATACTTGGGAAGTTGGGGACAAATTGATCTAGTGTTTCTCTTATAAGACAAAAGATTAAAATTTAGTTTTTATACTTTGAAATTTATAGCACAACAAACTTCATTACCTAGGAGAATAAGATAATATTGGAGAACCAAATGAGAATCCAAGATTCTTAAGGATATGGATGCCACTTTGAACATGAATGAAGGTGAAAGGTTTTTTTAAGTCAAAGTTGGAGAACCAAACAAGAAATCCAAGATTTTTAGGGATATGGATGCCACTTCTTACATTGTGAAATGGATGGATTCTGAATTAAGGTGGAAGGTTTTTTAGGCAAAGTTCGAGAATCAAATAAGAAATCCAAGATTCTTAGGGATATGAATGTCATTGAGAAGTGGAGGGATTCTTAGGCTATGGATGCCACTTCGGACATGAATGACATTGAAAGGTTTCTTAGGTAAAGTTGGAAAACCAAATAAGAAATCTAAAATTATTAGGGATATGGATGCCACTTATTGGAGGGATTTCTAGAGGGAGTAGTTGGAAAAAGTTAAAATATCTTTTGAAGGAAAGCTAAAAGAACTCATGATTGTTATAATAGGTATAATTATGGGAATTTTGTAGCAACATAAATATATCACTTTCGTAACTTTGTCATTGTTGAACATTATTTGTAAACCAAATCACAAGTTTACATTGGACTTGATAATGTTTTTCCATTACTTTGTTATGGTTGACCAATATATGTAAACCAAAACCACAAGTTTACAATAATATGACTATCATGAAAGTTACCAAATATTTTTCCAATGCTTTAGACATTAACTAGGATTACGTGGGAGACAAAAATAAAGTCAATTTCTTCAATAAAATTTTGTTTTTACTTTTCATAGATGAACGCCACCAACTTTTCACTGTGACTTGTGAGTCTACATGTTCTTTTGTTGATGACGTGATTCATGTTATTTGACTAATGTTGTTGTTTTTTCATTTTGACAATATTCTATAAATCAGTGAAAAATTCGCTTGTTTTTACAATTTTTTATAATGAAGTTAAATATTCGCCAAGTTTTTACAACATTATATAATAAAATGAAAGATTTGCCAAGAGTTTACAACATTATATAATAAAACGAAAGATTCGCCAACATTTTACAACATTATATAATAAAATGAAAGATTCACCAAATTTTTTATATATACATATTATATTATTGATAAAATCGCCTTCAAATTTTCCTATATATCGAAGAGATTCGCCCAATTTTTATACATATAAATCTAGGGGGGGTTCTTAAAATCATCCATGATGTGAAAATTAGTAATACCATGGATATTATGGAAATAATATTAGATTATAGGAGTGATGCATTCACTATCATTAATCTAAAGCTTCCAGTAAATTCCTACAGGATTGCATGCACCAAAAATCCGAATTTTGAAGAAGGAGAAAATTGTGCATCTACCATCTCTGTGGAGCACAGTTTTGGATCTGATTTATTTTCTGATCTGATAATATGTGGTTCAGGTTTTAAGATTCAAGAGCTTTCAGTATTGCTTGTAACTGGTTTCATCAATTTTGGTGTGACAAATCAAGCACCGCAAGTCTCCTTAAATTTTGTTGTTGAGGATTCAATGTTCGTTCTCTCTTATGAGTTCGCTGATATTATATTTTGTGAATTATTGGTTATTTCTGAAGCAATATCAGATTATGGAGCTCAAGCATTCACTCTCCATAGTCCCAGGGCTTCTCTACCTTTGGTCACATGCTCATCCCCTCACAAAACTAGTAAAGAGGAAGACATTCTGCATCCGCCTGGACACTTGCTCCTAACACTTGGGGCTGATTTTACCACTCATGGTTTGTTGTTCAAGGCTGATATATATCGGATTCTTGGGTGTTCCTCACATGGTTCGAATTCTCAAGAACTTTTGCTCTCTCTTCAGTTGATTTCAACTGCTCTACACGGGTCCAGTTTTCACCGCGCATCTGTTTATATTTCTGATTCAGTTGAGTACATTATTCTTCTTCCAAAGAGGAAGATCCCTCCAGACATAAGCATTTGTTTGGATTCAAAGTTTCACTTGCATAGAAGAACCAAGATACTGCATTTGTTGTTGCATAGTGTTGCGAAAGGCAACAAAAATTTTCACAAGTTTGTATTCAAAATTTGTATTCTTGCTTATTTTGAGGTGGGGGGGGGTGGGGTTTACCCAAGAGGTTTTCCCCTGTTTCCTCAGTTGTATTAAGCAACATTTTTCATTGTCTTGTAGATTGTATTTGGGTGACCTATGGTCTTGTTACCAGGGCCCACAGTTGTCCAAGTTAGGATTCAGGGGGGGTGTTAGGATTATTAATCCTCCCTTGACCATACTTTCTATTTAGATTATTTAGCCTAAATTAGGAACCTTAATTAATTATTTGGGTCCACTAGTACCATTGGGTCCACTTGGCCTAATGGGGGCACATGTACTAGTTACTAGAGTGTGGGGAACACTGCTAGAGGTTAACTGCCACTTACTGCATGTGCATGCATCAGTTTGGGCACCTCCTAGACCAATCCCTACAGTTTAGGAGCCAATGGGAGTCCCAACACCAACCTCCATCAGTTAGTTTGAGTTGGAACTAGTTAGTCTTAATTAGCTTACAGTTACTTTCAGTTAGATCACAATCAGTTAGCTAGTGCTAGTTATGCATGGCTAATGCATGGTTGCATGTGGAGTAGGCGCCTTTTCCCACCTACCACACTTAGTTGCACTGAGATAACTAGTTATTATTGATTGTATGAGTTGGTTGGACATATGGGAGTTGATATGTTGGACTCCAATATTGATTGAGACACCATGAGTTAGCTAGTCAGTTAGGGAGAGTCAGATCTATTTGGTAGATTCGAATTGCTCCCTAATGCATTTGAATTCTTCCTATGTAAACTATTGTAACACCAGATTTAATTAATGAAAATGATACTGTAAATTCTTGAGCTACACTCATATGTTTCCTCTGTGGTTTGTTTTGTTTATTTTGTATCTTCATTCTCCTTTTACTGCAATCATAATTCAGAACTAATTGCTTGAATATCTAAATGTCACTTCAATTCTAATAAGCGGCAGTGATGTGAGTTATAGTGCTAGCTTGTGCATGGATTTTCATACATTAGAGAGGCTTAAGATGATTTGTTCCCACATTAAGAAGTTCCATGCTTGGTGGGAGAGTCTCAAAGATATCCAGTTTGGAATGGGGAGTGATCAATTGTCAGTGTGGTGGTATGATTTTCACATCCTCATTTTCATCTTCTACAATGATAAAATTTTGTTGTTGTTCCTGATGTTTGTAAGGGGGAGGATAATACCATGGGACCTTGGCATTCTTTGGAATGATATTTTTCCAAAAAGGGAAGCAACTTTTGGATCCTTGCAAAGGATAAATTGGGATCCAGACATTCTACTTAGTTACCTTAATTGGGTTGACAATTTTGTTGAAAGAGGTGCTCATTAGGGAAATGACTATAATCAAAGTGGTGCAGCAGAAACATGGTGGACAAATTTTGCAGCACTTTGGAGTGCTTCTGTTCTAGGACAAGCAAACTTGGGAGGGGAGGATGGTCATGTCCCTCCCTTGAAGGGACCTTGAAAGTGTTGAGCTTGTCAAGTGCCCAGGGTCAAAACATTGAATTAATTAATTATGCCTAGGAATTTTGATTATTTAAAACTATGGAGGCATGCAATTTATAAATTCATGTTATTTGTAATTAGTTAATTATTATGAAAAATAATTAATGGTGGAAATGAGTTGTCAAGGAAGGAGGGTGCATTAGGAAACCTACATAGGATGGAAAAATGCCACCAATGAAAAAGCAGGAAAAAGCAATATGTCATAGAAAAGATAGAAACTTTCCAAAGTAGTGAAAAGCAAGGAAACATTACTTTATGCACTAAAATATAAAAGATAGAAACTATCCAAAGTAGTGAAAAGCAAGGAAACATTACTTTATGCACTAACTTGCTACTCAAGGAGGGCGCAGTTTCTTTTTTGGATTGAAGGATACAAACATGGAAACATTAACTAAGCTTCATAATTGCTGTTTCTCTCAAGGAGGAAGAATTTTCACCTTGGGTTGAGTTATACAAACAAGGAAACATCATTTTCAAACCAAACTTGCTAATCCCATTAAGGAGGGCACACTCATGGCTTAGGGACAGGATTGGCAAGTGGGTTACTTGCTCAATAGGTAGATTACTTGCTCAACTGGTGGATTACTTGCTCAACAAGTTACTCAAGCCTACAAAGGAAGGCTTCCAACTCCATTATTTAGTTTGGTTGATGAATATTTCTATGTTGAGTGAATCTAGGCTTCCATACTGAGTGATGAGCCTTAGTTCTCTTAGGTGGTGCGCCCCAAGTATCCATCCCCCTCCTCCTCTCTCCCCTTCCAATATTCAGTTCAGGTTACACTGAGATAAGGAGAATCCCTATAAGATATATCTCAATATATAATAGCAACTATACATCCATTCAAGTCGAGCTTCAGTGAAGGAAGCTTCACTTATGCTTTCAGATCAGTGCCTGGTGCTAGTTCCGAGCCTCCCATTCTTAGTTTTGGACACCATTTGAGGAGATCAACTATTCAAACATTCTTCTGAGATTATTAGGTCCGTCCTATTATTCTTAAATCAGTATTAAATTAATTATTATTTCCCAGAGAGTCTTCATGCTGAACTCTTATGAGAGGAGTCTTTTAATGCCAATTTAATGGGTCTTTTGTTAGTTTTATGCAATAAAAATGATGTAATTACCATGGAAATTAGATATGAGTTATATGATGCATTAAATATGTTATATCAATCTCTTTAGAACATTATTTTCATATTCAAACCAAGTATCATATGAAATTTATCACTATAAGTATATCCTTGCTCATTGATTAGGCATTTTCTACTAGTTTTACTGTTTTTAGTATTATGGAAGATATATAAACTCAAATGATGTTCTGTAAGTTTATATAGGTTTTTAATTCAACCCTATACCCATAAGAACTTACATATTGATAAATATTTTGGTTTTTACTATGTTGAATAGCCTCCTTTGTGCAGGTTTTTCCTGGCCAAAATCCTAGTCTTTGCCCAAAACACCCCAAACTTCCTCAAGCCGTTTCAGATCTGTACTAAACCTATAAAAATGTTATTTTTTTCTTAATACATGACTCATAAATGATTCTATCCTTCCATAAACCTTGTTTTACTGGAGGTGATTGTTCAATCCTAGTTTGCACCGGTTGGGACACCCAGAAGCATGGGAGTAGACTTCAGCCGAGATGATTTCAAAACCTAAAAGGACCCAACAACCAGGTGCTTAGGGATATCACTCTCTCTATCCAAATTATTCTCTTGTTCTCTTCCATTATCCCACTGCCATTCCTAGATTTGCTAGTACTGCATATATTTTGCCCTGCATAAATAAGTGACTCATTTTATTGTAAAGTTTTAATTTCACATTTTAATTATATCAGCAGAAGACTTAGTATTCTGATCTGATATCATATCAGGAATATTACGTAGGGCCACACAAGTAAGAGTGAATCAACTATAGTTTTCTACTCTCTTTGAAATTTGAATCATGCAAAGGCCGCTTACTATGTTTGCCAAAAATACAGGCATCGCATTGTGTCAACTTATTTGGAATGGTGGGAAAACCATAGACACCACTATTCTTCAACAAATGAAGACTATCATAATTAATTTTCCCATATCTAGCATGCCACAAAAGACTAGAGGACATAACACCTTCTTCATGTTCAGAGAGGTATGCAAAATTCTGAGCTCTTACAGACGTTCCTTTCTGCTTCAATAGTCTTTGATCTTCCCATACAATTATGATAACTTGGCCAACAAAGTATCTCCCAATCTCAACTTTTCCATCGAACATGTGGATGGAATGGCCTTGTTGTCAAATTTGCACAAGAGACATTAAAATTTTCCACAACTCTATAAGACAGAGACCATTATGCAACATAAATTGAGGAATCCAAGAAGTTTGAGTATGATGGTGTCGATTCCGTTGGGTTTAGGATGGAGTTATCTACAAAATATACTACACCATATATATTGTCATTTAATTCTTCAAAAAGTCTTTTCTAAATTTCAAGTGGCAGGTTTCACCTATGTCAAACAGCCAAGTATCTCTCCAAGATACAAATGAAGTACTGAACATAACTTCATTTATGCCAATATTACAATGTGAAATAATAGAATGAGGAGATTTACTAGTTTCTTGAACTTTTCCTTTGTCTTATTTCTTTTGGTTATGCCTATATTTAATCGTCTCTCATGGATCCCAACAATGGTATGCATCATGTCCATTATTTCCACAATGTCCACAGTGACAATTTGGTCTCTTGTTGTGGTTGTGTCTGCTCCCCTTGACTTTGATTTTATTTTTTTGTGTCCTCTCTAGGAATCAATATCGTGAGGATTTACAATCAACAATAAGTACTACAAAAGTGCTCTGCAAAGCAATTTACAATCTCTGCAACAATAAATTCAACGTGAAAAATAATGTAATGGAAATACAATGTGTAGGTCTGAGTCTTTGCCACCTTTTACAATACAATGCTTTATGACATTTTTAAAGCTACAAACACACAAATTCAAAGGTATAATGAAAATTCAAGGCATGATGAAGCCTATGTTTACTATCTTGCCAATAACAAATGAGCTCATATTAACATGCTATGTGCAAAAAAATGGAATGAATCTAGTCAACATGCCAATAACTTAGTGAATTCAATATACCATACCTAACCTTTAAGGTCATTTAAAAATATATTTCCATCCTCTGTATTATAATTTTCACCACCCTCCACTTTAAACAAGTTGCAAAAATGTACTTGAAAAATTGAGAAACCACAAATTTTGAAACCAAACTGAGGTGGGTGATAGTCGATGACCGAAAGCATGTAATACTGAAGTCAACAAATATGTAAGTGATTGATTCACATTACACATGGTAAAACCTAGCCACAACCAATAGATGCCACACACGAAGGGATGTTTTGAAGGTCACAACAACATAAAAAAAACTTGGTTGCAAGCCTTCACACAACTTGAAGCTTGGGTTGATGCCTGTCTATGTAGGGGTCGAGAACTCTAGTTATTCAAGAGAGTTGAGGAATTATTCAGCTGTGTTCAAGGATTTGGGTTCTAATTCGAGGGGAATAGATAATGAAGAGACTGAGAGTGAAGACCCTAACTCACCACCTATGACAATTCATTTTGTTTGCAGATGGGATAGGGATGGTATGGATGGGGATAAATCTTGAAGTTGGAAGATGTAATCTAGTCGTGGGTTTGCTTCCCACACTATGGGTAACTTTGGTTGCATAGTTGACACCTTCATCTAGGTATAAACTTTGATGAGGTCCATGTCAATAAAATATCATCTACATACACCACAAGATATAAAACAAATCTTTCAACTTTATTTACAAACAATTTTGCATCATTAAGATTGATGTGTTTGAAATTTAATTTCAGAATATGCTTGGTTAACATTTCATACCATGTGTGAGGTTCTTGTTTATATAAATACAATGAATTAATGAGTTTGCATACCTTCTATTCTTGTCCCTTCACACCAAATCCTTATGGCTGAGACATGAAGACATTCTCTTTCAAGTATTCATTAACGAAAGTAGTATTCGCATCCATATGATGAACTTTCCACCCATTCTTTGCACCCAAATACAATGGAGTGGAGGTGGTATCCCATTTCCTATGGGAGAGAAAGTCTCCTCATAGCCAAGGCCTTCCTTATGTGCAAAACCTTTCGCCACAAGCCTTTCCTTATGCTTGTCAAGTGAGCCATCTTACATGTACTTGTTCTTGTATACCCAATCATAGCCAATTCGTTTGGTTCCAAATGGAGGGTCCACCAAATTCAAAGTCCCATTCTTAATGAGAGCATCATACTCATTTTGCATGGATTCTTCCCACTCATTATGAGAAGCAAATTATTGAACAAAAGTTGATTAAAGGTTAGCAAATAAATTCAATTCACAATCATACGAGACATCCATCTCTTATACAACACCTAAATTTGAATTATCTGCATCTCCTCCATTGTTCTGTCTAGTCGAACTTCTTATTCTCATCTTTTTGAATTCATCAGGATGGAAACTTTCAAGTGTCTTTGTGACCCATTTTGGAACTTTATGTGAAGGTCTCTATTGATTAGTTGGCGATGTTTCATCCTCTTCAAGATTCAATCTTCCAATTCTCTTAATCACTTCATCCAATTCAACCTCTTATTCTAGTAAATTGGTAGGAACTTCTTCATGACTAGGAGATGGTGCTACAAAAGGAGATTCTAGATATTGATCCAAGATAGGGATGCCCCCCCTTCAAGATGTGGAATCTCATTATCAAATTCATGAAAGGTCTTTACATGGGATTTTTTTTTCCATATGATCAGGTTGCCTCTCAATAGACAATGTACCATTACCTACCGTGGATTCTCCACAAGATGCCATTAGCAATCACTGCAGATTCTCATCCAAAACCAATAAACTTGTTGTTTTTATTCATTTAAAAAAATGACATCTCTAGAAAGAATAAATTTTTTGTTTATCTCACTATAAAGACGATATGCCTTGTTGGTGTCCGAGTACCCTAATAAGATGTACTTTGACTCCTTGCACCGACCTTGTTTCTTTGTTCCTTTGGGATCACAACATAATGAGTGGAACCAAATACTTTGAGATTCCTCAACAAAGGAATGTGTCCATACCACATTTTATATGGATTCT
The DNA here is from genome assembly GCA_001517045.1 of Pseudotsuga menziesii. Taxonomy (NCBI): domain Eukaryota; kingdom Viridiplantae; phylum Streptophyta; class Pinopsida; order Pinales; family Pinaceae; genus Pseudotsuga; species Pseudotsuga menziesii. The sequence goes on from LPNX011133110.1 coordinate 1,131,075, forward strand.
TGTGTGAAAGAGCATGGGTGGGACTTATGTTTCTCAAATAAACTGCACATAGAACTGTATCATCTTAAAACATCAAATTTACGTTCTTGAAAAACATCATGGAACAAACCATGTTCAAAAGTGTCATGTTCATTCTTTCTGCCACACCATTTTGTTGAGGATTGGATGGAACCGTTGTTTGATGTCTAATCCCATGTTGTCTAAAATAGGCTTCAAACTCATTTGATGTGTATTCACCTCCATTATTAGTATGAAGGGAACCAATATGCAATTGTGTTTCATTTTCAATCCATATATGAAATTTCTAAAATGTTTCAAAGGCTTGATATTTCTCTTTCAACAATACACCCAACATATCTTGGTGTAATCATCAATAAAAGTCATGATATACTTGTTACCATTTGCAGAAATAACATACATAGGGCCACACAAGTCAAAGTGAATCAACTCTAGTTTTCTACTCTCTCTGAAATTTGAATCATGCAAAGGTTGCTTACTATGTTTACCAAAAATACAAGCATTACATTGTGTCAACTTATTTGGAATGGTGGGAAAAACATAAACACCATTCTTATTAAACAAATGAAGACTATCATAATTATTTTTCCGATAACTAGCATGCCACAAAAGACTAGATGACATGACACCTTCTTCATGTTCATAGAGGTATGCAAGACTCTAAGATCTCATAGACATTCCTTTTATCTTCAATAGTATTTTATCTTCCCATCCAATCATGATAATTTGGCCAACAAAATATCTCCCAATCTCAACTTTCCCATCGAACATGTGGATGGAATGGACTTGCTGTCAAATTTGCACAAGAGACATTAATTTTTTCTACAACTCTATAAGATATAGATCATTATGCAACATAAAATTAAGTAATCCAAGAAGTTTGAGCATGATGATGTTGATTCCCTTGGGTTTAGGATGGACTTATCTACAAAATATACTACACCATCTACATTGTCATTTAATTTCTCAAAAAAGTCTTCTCTAAATGTCAAGTGGCACGTTGCACCTATTTCAAACAACCAAGTATCTCTCTAAGATACAAATGAAGTATTGAACATAACTTCATTTATGACAATATTATAGTGTGAAATAATAGAATAAGGGGCTTTACCAATCTCTTGAAATTTTCCTTTGTCTTCTTTCTTTTGGTTATGCCTCTCTTTGATCGTCTCTCATGGATCCAACAATGAAATGCATCATGCCCATTCTTTCCACAATGTCCATAGTGACAATCTGGTCTCTTGTTGTGATTGTGTCTGCTCCCCTTTCCTATGATTTTTTTTTTTGTGTGTCTTCTCTAAGAATGCATATTGGGAGGCTTTACAATTTGCAATAAGTACTGCAAAAGTGCTCTGCAAAACAATTTACAATCTCTGCAACAATAAATTCAACGTGCAAAATAATGTAATGGAAATACAATGTGTAGGTCTGAGTCTTTGCCACCTTTTACAATACAATGCTTTTTGACATTTTTAAAGCTACAAACACGTAAATTCAAAGGTATAATTCAAATTCAAGGCATGATGAATCCTTTGTTTACTATCTTACCAATAATAAATGAGCTCATATTAACATGTTATGTGCAAACAAATGGAATGAATCTAGTCAACATGCAAATGAGTAGACTGAATTCAATATACCATCCCTAACCTCTGAGTCCATTTAAAAAAATATTGCCATCCTCTGTATTATAATTTTCACCACACTCCACTTTAAACAAGTTGCAAAAATATACTTGAAAATTGAGAAACCACAATATTGAAACCAAACTGAGGTGGGTGATAGTCGATGACCGAAAGCATGTAATACGGAAGACAACAAATATGCAAGTGATTGATTCACATTACACATGGTAAACCCTATCCACAACCAATATATGCCACACACAAAGGGATATTTTCAAGGTCACAACAACATAAGAAAAACTTGGTTGCAAGCCTTCACAGAACTTGAAGCTTGGGTCGATGCCTTTCTATGCAGAGGTTGAGAGCTCCAGTTATTCAAGAGAGTTGGGGAATTATTCAGTTGGGTTCAAGGATTTGGGTGCTAATTCGAGGAGAATAGACAATGAAGAGGCCGAGAACGAAGAACCTAACTCATCACCTATGACAATTCATTTTTTTCGCAGATGGCATAGGGCTAGTATGGATGGGGATACATCCTAAAGATTAAAGATGCAATTTGGTAATGGGTTTGCTTCCCACACTATGGATAACTTTGGTCGCATAGGTGGCACCTTCATCTAGGTATAAACTTTGTTGAGGTCACAAGTATCCTGGGTATGAGTTGTGTAGGGTCCTACTTTTACTTAGACTTTGATTATTATCATGACACCGTGATTTGTGGGCATTCGATTTTGAATGACCTAGTTGTGTTTGGATTTAAGGCTTGCATTATCATGCTATGATACTTTTGAGGGAATTCGATGACAAATGACTAGGCCATTGTGGAAACTAATACTTTGATTAATAAGTGGGATGTTTTAAAGTTAGATATTTGTAATTATTAAATGATGAATTGGTGATGTTGATATGCTATATTGTTGTAAAGTTATGAAATGATGATTACGATACCATGAGTTATGATTTGATGATGATTATGATGCCTTGAGAATATTGAATGATGATTAAAATGAATATAGAAATGTTATGTATAGCATGTCATTCTGATGGGTTCTTTAGTGTGATAAGAAAATATAGATACAAGTGACGCAACATGGTGTTGATACCGAGTGAGCTACATTGAGTCCGAGTATCCATGATAGGGGATATGACCTGATGTAATTAATATATTATGTTTTAATTAGAAATATTTGATATGCGTAGTGTTTATGTGGAGGGGTTGGATTACGATTTCCAATCGGTCCACATAAGGTAATAGGGTTGAATGTGAAGAAGGTGTAAGACTAGTGATTACTCCACGTGGTGAGTTGAAGAGAGAGAGAGAGGCCATTGCTTGCAAATGCGTGTTTCCATGAGGGTAGGCTGCAGATTCAGTCACTCATGAGGCTTAGACTAGGGGGTGCACAATAAGGACTCGATCTTATTTCCCAGGAACCATTAGTCCCTCAATAAGGTCGACCATAATGAGTTAATGAGGTATCAGTTGTCATATTAGTCCCCACCCAAAAAGGGATATTTGAAGGGAATGCATAGATCATGGAACCCTTAATATGCCTGTTGCGAAGAGAACATGATAGTAAAAAACTAAAACACCAAAAATGGGTAAGAATACGTGTTTTAAAAGAATAATACTACAACAACTTTAGTAACCATCATGAACACACAAAGCTAGGATAATAGTTTTAATACAAATAGAAATTAGTTGTGAATGAAGAAGAAGAAAGAAATTAAGTTATTACAAAAGAAGTAACTCCATGCACACACTCAAATAGGATAAAATTGACACTTAGAAGGGGGGATAATAAAAGAAAAGTTAATTTATAATTCCAAAGTTATGCATGTACTTGGATAAGACGCATGCCAAGTCTTTGAAAATTTATAAAGAGATAGAGAGGGCATGAGGCTCTTATCACTTTTTATCCTATGGTTGGATGGCATAGATTATGTTGAGTTTACATGGTGATTGTTTGAGGGTTTTGTTCGTATTTATATGAAAGAGGTTGGGAGCCTCTTAGTATCAATCTATGTGCATTGACTACACTAGTAAGAGTCTGCATTCAAACCTGTTGCGACTCGGGTGTCCCAGGGGAAGAAGAGTACCTTTTGGCAGTGGTAGGGTGGTTTTTGGTGGACACTATTCAATTGGCATTTGAAAGGAGACTTGCGACAGGACTTCGATAGCCTTGAACAATTTTTTGCATTTCCATGACGAGAGAAATTTCTCATGTAAGTAGAGTTGTTTATTGATTGTTTCTGCTACATAGTTGCTGTTGGAATATGAATAAAACTATATATATGATTTTCAAGTTGCTAGTTGTGTTTTGTTGGAAAAAATTTATATGCTATGATTATCTCCATAAAATATTTTGCTTAATAAATTTTAAATATAAGTTATTAGAAGATGTGCATGACTACTTGTTGGAATTAGTATGGTTTGTGGGTCCATACACTCAATGTGTTTTCTCACAAAATCCTATCTAATTTACATGCCCAAAAGGCATTAGGTTCTTCATAAAACTTGATCATCTTAACTTGCTGGAAAGAAATCATGTTATTTTGAAAATTCAGTCTTTTTAACTTTCATGAATGACATCGCATTCTAATATATATATATATATATATATATATATATATATAGCATTCATTTGGTGTAACNTCATGTTGGAGATCGTGTTTTCTATGAAGGAGTTATGGACCAGCTCTCTTGAGTCTATCGTGATAAAAAAACTGAAAGATTGAACCTTCAATCGTTGAGTTCAAAATTGCAGAGGCCGGTCAGAATTGAGTTGAGTTTATAAAAAATAACGACCCTAGTGGAACTGAATGGTTGTGTAAAAAAACATTAACTCGACAATTGTTATATTATACTAGCACACCCACATGGTTTGTGGTTGGATCACGCCGATAGGGATCAAATGGTTGAGACATAGTTATGGAATGGAAGACAATTTGGAAATATTTTTTTTATTCCTCATATTCTTCTAGTTAAATGGGTTCAAATGTGACTTATCCATGTCTAGCTACATTTTATCACGAAAATTCTTCCAGTTATCCATTTATTAGCTATCAACTATTTTTTATATTCTTTTTATTTTTATCTCACATTCTTCTAGTTATTTGCCATGAATTGTTGATTATCCATTCATCAGCTATGAGTTATCCATTCATTGCTACCAGTTATCCATTCATTTCCTAGCTACCAATTATTTTTTTATAATTGTTTATTTCGAATTTTGAATGACTGCCATAGAATCAATCTCGACAATACACTTGTCTCATCCTTGTCCGTTAATGAAAAATCATAGGTCGTAGTCCACCCCAAATCTCAAATAAAAACATCTACCTACGTAATTATGTATTCAATTGAATTACTATAAAACGGTTATTGTTAATTATGGTGCGATACTGCTAATTGCTTTGGTTATTTATACCAGTGGTGTCCAACTAAGTTTTAATGCATATGTAATAGTGACTACAAAATAAATTAGAACTGTCAATTGCTGGGGTTAGTTATTATTTCCATTTGTCATGGTTATTTGATATCAGATAGATGTGAGTTGTTGATTGCTCTAACTTGGATAAATTGCTATTAGTTATTAGTTAATTGTTGTTTTTATTTATTACTTTAATGGATATCCATTATTTACAAATTACTATTTGTTATTGGTATTATTGCTAGAGATGTCTAAAAATTTGATAATGATTTAGATTGGTGGGCCATTTTTTTCTTGAATCTGGCATTTTATATTTTGCAAAATCAAAATGTAACTATGTTTTAATTTTAATTTAAACCGTAAAAAAATTAACAACTGTAATCTAGATTTTTAAAAATTCCAACTAAATTTTATCAAATCATGTTGGAAAAATCAATCTATTTAACTCAGATCGTAGATTTTTTAGACTATGGAATTGCTAAAGTTGGTGGAAGTTGATAATTTTGTAATTTAAAAGTGCATGCATATTTATTTACAAATATATTTTATATTTGAAATTTAATTAAAAAATTAATGAATTTATATTTTAAATTAAAAAGGTTTTGGAGTTGCTAATTTCATAGATTGAAAACATGCTTGTATTAACATTCTATGGAAATGTGAAAATCTATATGTTTTTGTTTAAATATTAATTCTATATTTGAAATTTCATAGAATGGAAAAATGTTAGGGTTAAATTGGGTATTTTGTATTGTTATTAAATTGGATTTGATGTCATAAGATTGACATAGGGATATATATTGGTAATTGAATCATGGGAGAAGGCTTAGTATTTAATGGAAATATTAAATGTAATATTTAAATAGATAATTTTTATATGTATATTTGATTAAGGTATATTATTAATATTATTATTATTATTAGATTATTTGATCAGTTTAGTATCTCGTAAATAATAATATCTCAAAAGATAACCAATAAGATCAATAGTATACCATTAGTAAAGGCAGGCATACATCTAAGCAAGATTAAAGCCCAAAAATTGAAAAAGCAACATGGACTTCTTAGAACTAAAAAAGTGACAAAGCTCAATGATAGTCTCCCTAGCACCGATTGAAAGAGGAACCACATTGTAAAACCCAAGTTCTTTGACTAAATCTAGAACACTAGCAGTGTTGAGTATGATATTACACATGTGTAAGGGATTAAACAAAAAAACAGGATAACCCATCTATTCATGGACCAATGATGGAAATTACTACTAGATGTGAGATAAGCCAACAATAAGGAAAATGGGTACCAAGGGAATGGTACAATCTGATAAACATAAGTAAATTAGATGATGTTGAATACATAAAGTAAAATTTATGTTTAGAGACTAATGATGATATTCCACTTTGCTTTTGGAAAATGTACTTGGTGAGAAGGGTTGAACTCACTAACAAAGAATGTAAAGAAATATATATTCTTTTCTAGAATTCTACGTTATGTTATTTAATGTGAACGAGATAGTAAAGGAAATACTTGGAATTAGAGGATGAATTCCCTTGATGTTTGCAATGGATTGGGCTTCCAACACTAACCAATAAATAACCTTCCTTAGACTTGATCAAGCATATAAATGGGCCACTCTCAATACTAAGAAGATTGTAATAGAATGGATATATAAAATTCTAATTATAGAATTTATATCTAGAATAGAAGAAAATAAAATTTGGAAGGTAGGGACATAAGGAGACCTTAGGACTTGTAGGAATGATAAAATATATAGAGTGTTGCAGGACACAATAATCACTTCGTGAGTTACAATAGTGCATATAGTCAGGACAATATAAATGATGCATGCTGAAAATTCCATTGAGTTCCAGGAGGGTCAAGCAATAATGGTTTTCATCAAACAAAATATGGAGATAAACAATGCGACGAGCCAAAGATAATCGCACTAATTTTGCAGCACGATGATGCCATTAACAAAAATGAAAAACTATAGACTTGACTCGACCATGACATGCAGGTAATGGTGAAATGTAACTTGGAGAACCTACCAAAGGGGTCAAACATAAGAAAATATGGAAAAACAAGATATGCACACAACTAACACTTCAAACTGGACATGCTCATTGTGATAGAATGACTAGGCGACAAAATTTAATATGTTTGTTTGAGTCTCCATGTCCCGACACTTTGGAACCATATCCATGTTGAGAATCCACATAATCTTTCTGTCACATTGTGAGCAATATTGTGGAAGCTCATTATAAGTATTGGGAACTAGTAAGTTAATTATGAGGTTGATGGTAATGCAATGTATGATAAATGATTAATGCCACATTTAGGGATAGCCAAAGTAATTAAACGAATGCCACATTTATGAGAGTTTGAATATCAAATTTAGGACAAAGTTCTCTGAAGGGGGAGAGTATGTAATTCTCATTACATCTAGGCCCATATACATTGTTAAGGTATTTTACCTTCACTTATATATGAAAATACTTATGTCTCAGTAGTTCATTAGCTATCCTAAAACTCTGAGACGAAGTTTCTTGAAGAGGGGTTGTAAGTAGTGCTCTACTTTTAGTTAGACTTTTGGTCATTATCATGACACTGTGGTTTGTGGGAATTCAATTTAGAATGAACTAGTTGTGTCCGGATTTAAGATTTGTATTATTATGCTATAATTCTTTTGAGGGAATTCGACAATGAATGACCTGACTATTGTGGATACTAATACTTTGATTAATAATCCAGATGTTTTAAATTTATCTGTTTGCAATTATGAAATGACAAATTAGAGATGATGATATGTTATATTACTGTTAAGTTATGAAATGATGATTATCATGCCACGAGTTATGATTTGTTGATGATTATGATGCCATGAGAATATGGAATGATGATTAAAATGAATATAGAAATATTATGTATAACATGTACTTCTGATGTGTTGTCTAGTGTGTCAGGAAAAGACAGGTACATGTGACGCATGATGGTGTCGATACTGAGTGAACTCCAGATTTAGTCAAGGTTTCCATGACAGGTGATGTTGAATTGGTGTAATTAATATATTATGTTTTAATTAGGATGATTTGATACACATCGTGTTTATGTGCAGGTGTTGGATTATGATTGTCAATCGGTCCACAACAGGTAACGAGGTTGAATGTGAATGTGTAAGAGGAGTGATTACTCCAACGTTGAGTTGAAAAGTGAGAGAGGCTCTTGTTCACTAGATGCGTGTTTTCATGAGGGTAGGCTGCAGATTTGGTCACTCATGAGGCTTAGACTAGGGAGCACACAATAAGGACTCAACATTATTCCTCATGAACCATTAGTCCCTCAACAAGTTTAGTCAGTCCGAGTTAACGAGGTTTCATTCATCGTGCTAGTCCCCACTACGGAAGGGATATTTGAAGGGAATGTGCAGAGCATGGAACCCTTAATATACATGTCGCAACAAGAAATAAACAGTAAAAAACTAAAACACTAAAAAGGGGTAACAATATGTGTTTTAAAGGAATTAGATTACAACAACTTTAGTAAGCATCATGCACACACAAAGCTACGATAATTGTTTAAATACAAATAGTAATTAATTGTGAATGAAGAAAAATAAAGAAATTATGTTGTTCAAAAAGTAGTAACTCCATGCACACACTCAAATAGGATAAAAGTGACACTTAGAAGGGGGGGATAATAAAAGAAAAGTTAATTGATAATTCCAAAGTTATGCATGCATATGGATAAGATGCATGGCAAGTATCATAAAAGCTGTAAAGAGATAGGGAGGGCATGAGGCTCTCATCTATTTTTACCCTATTGTTGGATGATATAGATTATGTTGACTTTGCACGATGACTATTAGAGGGTTTGGTTCACCTTTGTACGTACGAGGTTGAGAGCCTCTTAGTAGCAATATACGTGCATTGACTACGATAACAATTCCGACATTCATCCTCATTGCAGATCGAGTTTCCTAGGGGAAGATGAATACCTTTTGGGAGTGGTAGGATGGTATTAGATGGAAACTCTTCAACTAGCATTCAAAAGGAGACTTGCGGAGGGACTTCGATAGACTTTCGACATTTTTTGGAATTTCTATGACTAGAGTGATTTCTCATGTTATTAGAGTTGTTTATTGATTGTTTATGCTATGTAGTTGCTATTGGAATAAGAATGAAACTAGATATGTGATTTTTGAGTTGTTCTTTATTTATGTTTTGTTGGAAAACATTTATATGTTGTGATTAATTCCATAAAAATATTTTTCCTGATAAATTTTAGATTTGGTTTATTAGAAGATGTGCATGACTAATTGTTTGATAGGTAGGGTTCTTAGGGGTCCCTAGAAGATGGCATGCATATGAGACTCATGTTGTGGGAGACATACACAGAGAGAGAATAAATTAGGGTTGGTAAATTAGGGTTCATGTGCCTTAGAAGGAGTTTGGTTGTGGAAGAGGAGGAGATAGATAATATGTTGGAGGAATATGTCAAGATTCCTTATGAGTGCACATAGAGATGCATGAGCACTGTGTGAATGTAGGCACTAGAAATAGGACATAACAAAACCATGTGCAATGATGATACATTTCCTTTTAAAAAATGTACTAAGATACGAGATTAAGAACACAAAATGAAAGAACCATGAAATTAGAAAAAAAACACATCATTAATGCCTCAAAAGGGTAGTAGTAGTCTGGTTTAGTATGTGTGAGACTGAACAAATCTAGTGCCAAAATAGGTAGGTCTAGGTCATGGATTTAAGACAGAGACTAGGGTTGCGATACCACTGCCAGGCCTTGGGAAAAAATCCAAGCTTGATTTTGTTTTATTAATATCAAACACTTATTTATACATGGTGAATGTGACTCTTATATTTAATACTCAAGAGTTACCTAGGTGACTCTTCACATTAAAAAACTGAAACGAATGCGAATATTTACAATATTTACAAGTGGATAATAATCCTGATGGATGAGGTGTCCAACAAGAACCACATGCTAACTGATATCATGAAAACATAACAAAGTGATAACATAATGAATCTCAAAGAACAACATACTAATTTTCATCATGAGAGCATAACATCATGAATATCGAGGAACCACATGCTAACCTAGAATTGCATGGCATGGTCATAAAAAAACATAACCACATAATCATCATGAAATATTTCTCTCTTGGTAAATCATCACAACACATAACATATGCCTAAACATAATAATTAGATTGCATGATCATATAGGAAATGATAACACATATGACATGGAATTCCATGTTAGAAGGGAATCTCAAAATATCAACTCAATATTTGGGCTAGATAGTGCTAGGTTCACTATACCTAATGGACTACACGAAGATGGGGCATTGCATTACTTTAGAAAAAACATATGGGTCCTTAAAAGAGGTGACTTGTCTAGGGATATAGCCCTTGGGAGGAGGACTTGAGGCCAAAACACTAGGGTAGTGGTACATTGAGATGCCTTATTTGAACACTTACAAGAACCCATAAGGTGAACAATATCGCTCTTCAAAGAATCACCAATCACACGAATGAATGAGGTTCATGCCATCTTTTATAATGCTCAAAATGACCGCATAAAAATATTAAGAAAAATTTGGAATGGAAACAAGAATAGATAAATATTAAGGGAAAATCAACCTAGTCACACTGGAATTAAACTTAAATCCTTCTTAATTTTCTGAAACCTAAGAAATTGATTAAGTCATGAGTGGAAGGAACACCATTCTAAAGGGTGGGAAATTTTTAAGCAAATGTATTGTAAATGAGTGTGCAAGTAATGTCACATCACGGATGGTGCCCATGGTGAATATGGTTGCATCTGTTGTTGTGTTTGTAACTTCATAATATATTATGATGTGTATTATCATTGTATGTTGTTGTACCCCGATCGAAGATCTGTTTCCCTCTTTTTGGGATGTCATTATTGTATATGGTCCTTGAGGTACAACCTCTGTTGTAAGTCAAGGCATTAGTCCCTAGTTTAATATAATGAAATGTATTTTTGGAGTCTCCCTAGGTGAATTCAGCCCTGTAGGGTAATAGGTCGACCCAATCAAGTTAATAGGTCAGTCACTTGATGTATATAAATAGGGAGGAGACCTCCCTCATTTAGACACACACTCGCTCACTCACTCAAGTTTACATGAGGAGAGATAGAAGAACAAGGAGGAGAGATAGAGATATGCAGAAGACTTCTTATGCTTGGGTTTTTCCATCTTATGATACTTTATTAGTGACAAAACTATTATGAGGAATTTTGTGGGGTTTTCTCCTTTATGGTTTCCCTGAGTAAAATATTTTTGTCTTGTGTATCGACTCTATCTTATGCATCTTGTTGTGCTGGTTATTCTTTAAGATAAAGATCCTAATCAATTTGAATAAGATTAGAAAAAATGACATGGTGTCAGAACCTCTTTGAAAGAAGGCACTGTGCAACAAGGAAAACTAGGGATTCCTAGTTCAAGGTATTCTCTCTAGAAATCATCAACAAAAGAGGGCTAGGATAATTCACCCTAGGAGGGCACATCGTTTGGGGAAGTAGAATCAAAATTGAAGAAGTTTAATTTTTGACCTAGACACTAGTGCCGAGAGAAACTAGGGCATCAAGTTTCAAAGGCTTCCCACCTCAAATTTTAGAAAAGGACCTCACAGATCAACTCACCTCAAGGAGGCACATCTTTCGATCTAAACATAATTCCAAAATTCCAAGTTCTGAAAATTAGGGTTTCTCTAACAAACCCTAGGTCAGTCAGTTCTGGAATCAGGCCGAACGCATCAAATTGGTAAGATCTAAATCTATGTTATTTCTATTTTAGGTTCTCATTTCAAAATGACTCATCATACTCATCTTGAGGACAAGCTTAGGGGAGATAATATTTTCCGAGCATGGAAGTACAAGATCTCTATGATCCTTGAAGAAAATGATTTGGATCAGTATATTAGTAAGGAAGTTCCAGAGCCAAAGGGAGATGAGGCTAAGGCTATTCATAAGAAGAACTTGGTTAACGAAAAGAGGATCATTGCAAATTCTATTAAGGATCACCTCATCCCCCATGTGTCATCCTTGAAGACACCTAAGGAAGTGCTCGATGCTCTGACGAAGTTGTTCGAAGGGAATAACATCAATAGGAAGATGACATTGAGGAACCAACTAAAGAATGTGAATATACTGAAATCAAAGACCATGCAGTCCTACATCACAAGGTTTGTTCAAATCAAATAACAACTTGAAGTAGTCGAAGATAATGTAGAAGAAGGAGAGATTGTTATGACCACCTTGAATGGTGTCCCTAGATCATGGGATTCATTCATCAAGGAATATGTGCCATAAGAAGGTTGATCAGTTTCAGAAGACTCTGGGAAGAATGTACATAAGAAGAAGATCGACTCATAACAAGAGAATAGAAGATGGGGGCCACTAAATATCTAGCTCTCACAGTTCACAATAGAATAATTTATAGAAAGAAGGAGAACCACCATCACAACAAGATGGAGGACCATCATCAGAAAAGACAAAATAAGTCCAGAAAATATACTTCCAATATTCGATGCTACACTTGTGATGAGAAGGGACACTACTCCAGATATTGTCCCAGGAACAAAGACTCCTTCAATAAGAAGTCCAACAAGAAAATACATCTTGCTCACACTGTTGAAGATGATGAACCAACAAATAAAAGATTCAGAGAAGAAAGAGACGATTCGTCAAGTGATGAAGAGTATTTCCTAATCTCAACACTCACAGGAACTATCTCACATGGAAGCAATGATTGGCTTGTGGAAAGTGGGGCATCAAAACATATGGCGGTATAGAAAGAATCATTTGTTAATATGTATGAGCATGAGTAAACCTCACAAGGTGAATATTGGGGATGATTATCAAAACCCCATAAAAGGAAGTGGAGAAGCTTCCTACAAGCTAGACTCTGAGAAATATTTGAAGATGAAAGACGTGCTATATGTTCTAGAATTGAAGAAGAATATTCTCTCCATCTTTGCGCTAGATGAAAAGGGAATAAGAGTTGTATTCATTGATGGCCATGTTATAATGTGGCCAAAAGGAAAGAGAATAGATGCCGCAACAATGATTGGAGAGAAAGAGGGAGGATTTTACACATTGAAGGGACAACTTGAATAAGCATTGGTTCATGAATCCATAGAACCAAGTGAACTTTGGCACAGAAGGATTGCACATGTGCACTATAGAGCACCACCAATTGCAAGCAAAGTAGTTTCAACACTTCCAGAAATACAAACACAGGTTCCCAGATTCAGATGATGAAGTAGAACACACTGTAAAAGACTCCAGTTATTCTTGCAAGGAGATAAGGATCAAGAGGGAGTCCACCCACCAAATAAACAAATATAAGTATTTAATTGTCATTTCTTGTATATCTACTTACTTAAATGGTATTGTTTAGTTGTCCACATATTTATATCTAGTTGATGTATTATGCATAATTGAGTGTTTGCATTTATGAATAGTATACTATTGACTTGCATGTGATGGGTAAGTAGCATATGTCATTGTACAACATTCCATTGCTACTTATCTAGAATGAAACTTCTTTTCTGACGTATTGGGAGTAGTGCATACTCTTAATAATGTTTTGGTAGATATGGAAGGCATCTATAAAGTTGTCGTATGTATACGGGATATGGACAAATGTTGCACGAGCTAAGATAGTTGCATGACTGTGTGACATATATCTTTACGCATTATAATTTGTCACTATTAATATGTTTTTGGATATTATGAAATGTTTCTTATCATGCAACTGGATTTGAATTGTAGGAAAGATCGTGTACAATCACCTACAAGAAAAGAAGGATGAGACTTGTTTCAAAGAAAAAGTGATGGCAAATTCAGCTAGAAGATTCACTCCATCAGCATAATCCATATCCATAAAAATACCTATTATGTGAGACAAAGAACATGAAGCAACAAGAAACCAAGACATGGAAATAAAATAAACAATTCCAAAAGACCATGAAGATCATGACATGGTAGAACCACAAGAGCGTGTAGAACTACTTCACGAGAAGAACTCCTACAAGAGAAAACCATCATGGGCACGAGAGCTAATACAAGATGCAGAAATATATGGTGCTCCAGATGGGTTGCATAGAGAAAGGAAAATACATAAAGCATACAACAATTATGTGGCCTTGCTATGTGACATCATTAATAAAGAACATTCCAACTACGAAGATGCTACATAAAATAAAGAATGGAAGGATGCCATGATCGAGGAGTACCAATCTATTATGAAGAATGATGTCTGGGAGATAGTTCCGAGACCAGAAGGGAAGTCTGTCGTGACTTCGAAGTGGATCTACAAGATCAAGCATGTTGTAGATGGTATAATTGAAAAACACAAAGCAAGGTTCGTGGCTTCTCCCAGAAAGAAGGCATAGACTATGAGGAGACATTTGCACCTGTAGCGAGATACACTTCCATCATATCTATACTTGCATTGGCTGCAGTAATGAAATGGAAGGTACACCAAATGGACGTTAAGACGAAATTATTGAATGGTGTAGTTGAAAAGGAAGTGTGCACAGAACAACCATTGGGATTGATACACATGGAAAGCAGACACATGTGTGCAAATTAGAGAAATTCTTGTACGGGTTAAAGTAGGCACCCAAGACATGGTACGACAGGATAGGAAACTTCCTGATGATATTAGGATTTACCAAGGGTAAAGAAAATTCCAACCTTTACTTAAAGGTTGAAGGTGGAATACCAATGATGCTCCTGCTATATGTTGATGACCTATTTCTGACAAGAGAGGACAAACTCACTATATATGCAAGGAGGAAGCTTTCCACTGAGTTTAAGATGAAAGAACTAGGAATGATGCACTATTTCTTAGGCATGGAAGGTGTGGCAAAGTACAAATGGAATCTTCCTTGGTCAAGGAAAGTATGTAGTGGAGAATTTGAAGAGATTCAGAATGTTGGACTTTAAGGCATTATCCACACCTATGGCATCGAACTTGAAGCTACTATGTATGCTTCATCATATTCGGTTGATGCCACGATGTATTTTTAAATGATTGGTTCATTGATGTACATGACGAATACGAGACCCGACATATGCTTTGCTGTGAACAAACTGATCCAGTTCCTGATGGATCTGAGACATGTTCACCTGATTGTTGCAAAGCATGTTTGAGGTACCTGAAGGGTACAATTGAGTATGGGCTCAAGTATGATGCAAATCATAAGATCAACCTACATGGTTATGTTGATTCAGGTTGTGCAGGTAGTGCCACTGATAGGAAGAGCACTTCGGGATGCTGCTTCATTTTGGGATCCAACATAATCTCCTAGTTTAGCAGAAAGCAGTCCTACATGGCGCTGAGTATGGTCGAGGTAGAGTATGTTGCAGCTTGCTCGGCCAGTTGTGAGGTAGTATGGATTCAGAAGCTATTGTTTGATTTGTCTGATCTATAGTTAGAGGTGACTTGTATCTTTTGTGACAAACATAGTTGTGTGAAGTTGTAGGAGAACCCAATGTTCCATGACTAGTCGAAGCATATCGAGATCAAGTACCACAATATCCGAGATATGGTGCAGAGAGGAGCAGTGAAGCTCTAGTATGTGGAGAAGGACGAGCAGATAACCGATGTGTTAACCAAGTCGCTAGCCGTAGTGAAGTTTGAGTACTTTAGAGAGAGACTCAGTGTGATACATAATGAGGTATCTAGAAAGAGGGAGTGACGAGTTCTAGCATGGTCGGAGACGCAGGTTTTCCTTAGACGTAATCAATCATGGGGTGCTCCCATGATAAGAGATGATGAAAGATCGAAAGACACAGATGCACTAGAACAAGATATCACATAGAAAGAGATACATGCTGCGCCCAGATGTCATTAGTCTTGACGTAGAACGTAGGTTTTCCCAGGACGTAATCAGTCCCGTTAGGTCATCCTCAAATGTACTGAGTCCTGGCATAAAAGGCAGGTTATCCTTGGATGTAATGAGTCTTGGAAGGTTATTATAGTATGTAATTAGTCTTGGCATAGAATGCAGGTTATCCATGGATGTAATAAGTACTTGAGGTTGTTCTTGTATGTAATAAGTCATGGCATATAATGTAGGTTATCCTTGAACGTAATTAATCCTCATGTGTTTCCATGTTGGAGATGATGAGAGGTCACAAGGCACTTGGTGTGCACCTAGGCGATTCTCACATAGTGGAAGACGTAGGTTGTATCCGTGATGTAATGAGTCTTTGCGTGCTCTTATGTTGGTAGAATGCAGGCCGACTGTGGAAAGACGTAATGCACTTGGTGTGCTCCTAGGTGGTTCTCATATAGTGGAAGACACCAGTTGTCTTGGTGACGTAATGAGTCCTGGCGTGCTCCTATGTTAGTAGAATGCAGGTGGTCTATGGTATTCATCTGGGATGGGATCCGTGTATGATGATGAGGTGATCTGAGTACGATGAGATGATGGTAGGAGACATAGGTGATTGTAGTGGCAATGAAATGGATGGTACTAGGATGTACCTACATGATGGATTGCTTGTGGATATGATGGAGACATAGATGAGGACTAGTCCTACACCCAACATGAAACAGGATTGGATCTGGAGAAAATTCTAATGACAGATAGATCTGATAGATGTCACTATTCAATAATCGACAAGATGAGGACTATGGCAGCAACTATGTTAATGACTATGTGATGATGATGTGACCATACGTGTTGATGACTGTCATGAGAGAATACCTTCATATTTAAGAGGGAGTGTTGTTGTATTTGTAACTCTAGAAGATATCCTGATGTATATTATCATTATATGTTGTTTTACCCCCATCGAAGATGTGTTTCCCTCCTTTCAGGATGTCATTATTTTATATTGTCCTTGAGCTACAACCTCTATTGTAAGTCAGGGCAGTAGTCCCCAGTTTAATATAATGAAATGTAGTTTTGGAGTCTCTCTAGGTGAAGTTGGCCATGTTAGGGTAAGAGGTCGACCCAATCAATTTATTAGGTTAGTCACTTGATGTTTATAAATAGGGAGGCACCCTCTCTCATTTAGACACACACTCACTCACTCAAGTTCACATGAGGAGAGAGAGAGAGAGAGAGAGAGAGAGAGAGAGAGATGCAGAAGACTTCTTATTCTTGGGTTTTTCCATCTTGTGATATTGTTTTAGTGACGAAACTATTTTGAGGAAGTTTGCGGGGTTTTCTCCTTTATGGTTTCCCCAAGGAAAATCTTTGTGTCTTCTATATCTGGTCTATCTTATACATCTTGTTGTGCTTGTTATTCTTTTAGATAAAGATCCTAATCAATTTAAATAAGATTAGAAAAACTAACCACATCATGAACAATGCCCATGTTGAGGCATAATGTATAGAATGCATAATATGTGGTTGTAAGTGCATGATTAAGTGGAAAAGTATATTTTCAATGATCAAAATGTGTCTGTAGTGCACTATTAAAATATACATACACCACAATATGATGCACCAATAATATATAGAAGTAATGTAGGTATAAAGTGGTGTGCATGATTTATTGTGGCACATTGTGGATGGTGTACATGAGAAATATGGGTGCACCATGAATGATGCATTCTCTATGAAACCAACCACAATAAAAATGTCAACATAGTGTTTCATTAGAATATGAAATTCAGTGTTGTATTAAACTTTATGGTTATCATGTAGTGTTGCAATTAACTATTAGCACATTGTTAGTTTTTCTAAGCTTAGGATATTTATATGAAAGAATAACAACCACAACAATACATCAAAGATACATCATATACACAAGACACAAATATTTTCATCGGGGAAACCATAAAAGATAAAACCCCACAAACTTCCTCAGAATAGTTCTGTCATAAAGACAAGATGACAAGATAGAATAGCCCAAGAACAATGTGTTTGCAACAACTATTTGTCCCTCCTCTTCCTCTCTCTCCTAAGGCACACATGAGAGAGCAAGTGAGTGTGTGACAAATGAGGAGGGCACATCCCTATTTATATTCTTATGGTGAGTTGTTAACTCAACTACTAGGTCATATAGGTTACCTTTGGGGCTGACCTACCTAAGAATACTCACAAATACATTTTACTTTATTTAAGCTGGGTACTATTGCCTCGACTTACAACAGAAGGTTTACCTCAGTGACCATACAAAATGATGACATCCTGAAAGGAGGAACACACATCTTCGATGTGGGTACAAAAATATACAGTAGTAATATACATTAGAATATCTTTCGAAGTTACAATTACAACAACACTCCCTCTTAACTAGGAAGGTATTCTCTCGTCATAGCCATCAACACATGTGATCATTGTCACTGAGTCATCATCGTCATTGCTTCCATTGTCCTCATCTTGTTTAATTTGTCGCATCTATCTGTCACAGGAAGTTTCTACATATCCAACCCTTTTTCATGATGGGTGTAGGTCTAAACCTGATCCAGGTCTTTATCATATCCACGAGCAAGCTATCGCGTAGGTATAGAATAGGACCATTATTTACATTTAAATTGTAATAACTTGAGTCTCCTACCATTTTCTTGTCATATCATATCATCGTGTAGGTACAACCCAGGATCTTATTTACATTGCCATTGCAATAACCTGCATTTCCTACCATCATCTCGTCGTATCCAGATTATCGCATAGGTACAGTCCATGACCTTTACATTGCCATTGCAATAACCTACGTTTCCTACCTTTATCTTTTTGTATCCATATTTTATTGTTTGTCTTGCAAAAAACAAAACAAAACAGAGCACACAGAGCACAACCCAGATGCAGACCGCTTGCGTTCTGTCACCATAGGAGTGAGCCATGATCTTTTCACATCATCAAGGCAACCTATAGCTTATGCTATGCGATAATAGCCTAGGATCACACTTAATGCATTACATCTCTACATGATAAACTTGCGTTCTACTAGTAAAGGAGAAGTGCCTAGGTGCACCTCATGTGCTTCGTGACCTTATCATCTCCAACATGTGAACACACACACACACACACACACACACACACATACACACACATATATATGTTAGGACTAATTACTACCAAACAACCTATTATTCGAGGGCTTTTTCATTCCAGGTTATCCTCAAGGACTTATTACATCTGGACAACCTGCATCCATGATCTTTTCTGTTTAGATAACCTTCGGGGTGTATTACATCTAAGTAACCTACGTACCATGCCAAGGCTCTTTTTACACTCGGACAACCCACATGACTTATTACATCCGAATAACCCACATACCACCCTAGGGCTCATATTTACATTTAGATAACATGTCTTAGGAGTGATTACTTCCGAGTAACCTGTGTATCATGCTAGGAATCATATTTACACTCAAAAAATCTAAAATACTGATTACATATGAGCAAACTGCTACACTAGGGTATTTTCCACTCAGACAACTTATCTCATTTCCCATGTGAGATATCATGCATCTGCATTTTTTGGCCTGTCGCTATTTCTAGCATAGAAACATATCGGGACTGATTACATCCAAGGATAACCTGCGAGATTCGCTAGGACTGATTACATCCGAGAACAACCTACATGACTAATTACGTCTGAGCAACCTACGATCTTCACTAGGATTTTAAACTCAAACAACGTGGCTCTCTTGCTATGCTAGATCTCATCACTCCCTCTTTTAAGAGATATTGTTCTGGATCACACCAAGCCTTTCTCTGAAGTTCTTGAACTTCACTCTGGTTATTTCTAGCATTAAATCACATCAGGGCTGATTACATCCAAGGATAACCTGCAAGCTTCGCCAGGACTGATTACATCCGAGGACAACCTAGAGGACTGATTACATCTGAGCAACCTACAACCTTCACCGAGAAATTTACACTCGGATAACTTGTGTCTCCAGCTATTCTAGAATTTATCACTCCCTCTTTCAAGGGGCCTCGATCTGGATCACATACTGGAGCTTTACTGCTCCTCTCTGCAACATACAAAAATGCAAGTCATATCAATCAAACCATATAGTAGCTTTGAAAAACATATTACCTCACAACTAGCCAAGCAAGTGGCAACATATTTTTCCTCGGCTGTACTCAATGCCATGCAGGACGACATCCTTCCAAACGATTAGATCATACTGGATATCAAATTGAAAAAGCAACTTAAGGTGCTCTTCCTCTAAGTGGCATTGCTTGCCAAATCTGAATCAACATAACGGTGCATGTTAGTCTTCTTATTCATATCATACTTGGGCCCATAGTCAACTGTACCTTTCAGGTACCTCAATACATTCTTTGCAACAACCAGGTGAACATATCTCAGATCCATCAGGAATTGGCTCAGGGTTTTCACAACAAAGCATATGTTTGGTCTCATATTTGTCAAATACATCAATGAGCCAATAATTTGATGATACATCATGGCATAAACCAACTCTGATGAAGCATCACATAGTAGCTTCAAGTTCAATTCCATAGGTGTGGCTATCGCCTTGCAGTCCAACATTCAAAATTTATTCAAAATCTCCACTGCATACTTTCCTTGACTAAGAAAAACCCCATCCGTATTCTTCCATGCCTCCATGCCTAAGAAGTAGTGCATCATCCCTAGGTATTTCATTTCAAACTCGGTGGCAAGTCTCCTCTTGCATCTTCAATGAGTTATTTCTCTCCTGTCATGATAAAGACATCACATATAACAAGAGCATCACTGGTTGTCCACCTTCAACCTTGAAGTAAAGGTTGGAATCCACTTTAGTCTCAGTAAGAATATTCCCATCAGGAAGTTGTCCATCATTTCGTACCATGTCGAACTTGAGGATCTTCTGCAGTCACTCCCTTTGAAGTGGAGTATCATCCTCCCTCTGCATTTTATACTATATGTATTGAAACATTATGTACTAGAGTGATAGGTAGATTCCTCTACTATTGATCTTATATTTATCCATATAAGGTCACGGGATACCAATATCCCCTATCTTGAATTGTTGAAAAGTCCCTCTTACAACCATCTATGAGCTTATCATCCTCTATAGGTTTTCATCTTCAACCTTGTAGCAAAGGTTAAGATCTTCACCACTCTAGGTGATCTTCAAGATCCTCATGTAACTGTATGTTCTATCCCATGGGTTCCTTTTGAGCTCATACAAGGCCTTCTTTAATTTGCACACATGAATCTATCTGTCACTTGTCTCAACTCCCATTGGCTTCTCTACATACACTTCCTCCTAGACTACACCATCCAAGAATGCTGTCTTGATATCCACTCGGTGTATCTCCCATCTCATACCTACACATATGGATCTAATGGAAGTGTACCTCACAACTGGTGCAAATTTCTCCTTGTAGTCTATGCCTTATTTCTGTGAGAATCCTCGTGATACAAATATTTCCTCGTATCCCACAATGATGCCATTTTTTGCATGCTAGATATTGTAGATTCATATTTAAGACACTACAAACTTCCCTTCAGGTCTCGAAACCGCATCGTAGACATCGTTCCCCATGATCAACTGGTACTCTTGATCATAGTCTTCTTCCCTTTCTTCTTGGATACTTATTCATAGCTAGAAGGATTTGCATCAATGATGTCACTCAACAGTGCCACATAACTAGAGTGTGTCCGAGGCCTCTTACTTTCTTTGAAAGTTTCATCATACTTTTCTTTATCTTGGATGATCTCTTGTGCCCAAGATGGTCTTCATTTCTCAAGGTGGATCTATCGTTCTATTTATATTCTTCTAAATCTTTTTCTTTTGCCATGACTTATCTAACCCGAGGAGCTTTAGATTCTTCTTTTGAACCGTCACTACTTGTTCTTTATAATGATATACAAGTCAAGTTTAGTTGCATGATTAGAAATATTTCATTATTTCCTAAACATATTGATGTAATGCATCAAGATATATGTCACACAGTCATGCAACTATCTTATCCAATGCTACAACATTCATCCATATCCTGTACACATACAATAACTTCTAGATGCATTTTACCACAATGTTATTAAGAGTGTGTACTACTCCCAATATGTCATAAAATAGGTTTAAATCTAGATAAGTAGTAATGGAATGATGTACAAGATCATTGAATTCTTACCCATCATGTGCAATTCAGTAGTATAAATTCAAACACACAAACATGCATAATAGATCAATTGAATATAAACAAGTGCACAACCAAAAATATCATGAAATGACAATTGAACACTTATCTTTGTTTTTTTGGTCGGTAGACTCTTACTTGTTCCTTATGTCCTTGCAAGAATAACTGGAGTCTTCTACTTCATCATATTCTTCTTTCACAACTGCATCATTTCTTATCCAAATGCTAAGATGTATAAGAGGTTCTTCATGAGTTGAATCCTTCTGGATTAAAGTACATATCCCTCATCGCTTGAGGAATCTTCTCTTTCTTCTTTGAATCATGAGAGCTTGATCTTCAGTTACTCTTATCTTCTCTTATCTTGTTATGATTTGAGCTTCTTCTTGTGTGCACTCTTCCCAGAGTCTACTGAAGGTAATCAACTTCCTTCTAGAACATATTTGTCACGTCCCCACTCCTCATCCCGTGATGGAGGGGACGCGACCAAACTGCTGCTACTATCAAACGGGCATTCTAGCCCCATGAACATGCTAATAAAAATGTATTGAATTAAAAACATACATAGATGCATTATACATGAAATAATCAGTGGAAGAAAAACACATTCATTCAAGCATTCAACATGTTCATAGTAATTCATAAAACAAATATAGTTGCATAAATTAAATACACAAAGAATACTTATCTTGAGAAGATGCTTCCCCCACAACTAGCTATGTCACTACAACGTTCCTCCCAACCATAGGCCAGTGTGCTCATCAATATCACAGTGCCGCTGCCACCCCCGAGCTGGGCATGATTTCCACAAGGAACTAGAGAACAACAGGCTTACACACAGTAAGACCATACACCCATAGTCAATCCAACACACAGTTGGGTTTCACAGACTATTATGACAACAAGCCAATAACATGGGGGCCTTGGACCTACTCATCCAAGCCAACAATCACATCCAAACAAATTCAACCATCTAACAGATGGGTTCCTTGGACTTACTCAGCCAAGTCAACACCAACATGCACTTAACAACAAAATACAATTGCTGGGTTGTAGAGAAACGTTTGGAAACCACAAACATAAATGGAAGACGGGGAAAAACAACCCTGGGTGAGAAAAATACGATCCCAGGAATCAGTCTTGGGAAATATGGGAGCAACTCATCCACCAAAAACCCCCAAATTGTACATCTAGGCTCAGAAAATGTTTTTCAACCAAAAACGATTTGGTGAATGGGGAAATACGCCCTCGGGTGAGAAACATAAATTCAACAACGATTCAATGGATTCACATAGGAAAAAATGACCCTTACAAATCCCCATCTCATGGATTTGAATTGAGAAACATTTATGGTCTCCACGTGGCCAAAAAGACATTAGCAAACACCCAAAAATCGTGGGTCTCTTATTCCATTCGCTGTGCAACCAAAACAATGGGTTTTCCCAGCTGGTTAATGAGGAAACAACAACAAAAACGTCCAGAAGAGAGCCTAGCCCTTGAGCATTACGAAAACAATTTCCCAGCCATGGGAAAATGAAGAAAACTCTTGCAAAACGTGAGGGAAAACAAACAGGTAGACAAAAACGTGAATGAGAGAGCTCTCCAAGCTTCCCCTTGCCATGAGGAATGGAGGGCGTGCATGGGTGAGTGAGTAATTTTTGGGTTCTTACTTGCCCGTTAAGCCAAAACACATTTTTCTTAAATGGGTGCTTTTCCCAATTCAAAATTGACCCCCATGCCTTGCCCATTCCCATGCAATAACTTCCTCAACCAACTTCTAGATGACTGTGCACAAAAGGACAAAAGGGGTAGTTGACAACTTGATGGGTTTTCCCTAGACATTGGATTTTCCCCATTGGATCAAGGGTTTGATTATTTCCCCCTCCCTATTCCTTGTAAAATCATGCTCCCATCTCTTTAACGTTGCATCACATATTGTACCTAGCTAGCACATAAACCATCGACATTGATTTTAATTGTCAAAACATAAAACACTAAATCCATGGTGGGGCCTTTGCCTTGGGCTCCACACCATGATTTATTAACGCTAATTACATCATATGCAATTCAATACCATGGGGTCAAAACCAGGGTGTTACATTCCCCTCCCCATTCAACAGCGCTGCCCTCAGTGCTTTACAAAAATTTAACAAAATGCTACACTGGCATCGGCCTCAGTGCTCTGCAAAATTGAACCAAAAATTGGGTGTGCCAATCACATGTCTTCCTCCAGCTCCCATGTAGCTGTATCAGGACCAACTTCCTATGCACCTTCACCTGTCCAATGGTATGATCTGGAACTCCTCCTTGGTTCCACTTCGTGGTTTCCTTGCATACGAACTCCTCCAAGTCCTTGATTGCATGCATTAGTACACACCACATATTCTTTTCTAGGTCTTAGAGAATCCTTCTCCTCAACTTGGAAAATTTCCAATGTCTTTGGAAACCAACAATACCTATGATCAAGCCCCAAGCAATGAGTCAATTCCCATGTTAGTATATATTCACAATATTTTCCAAAATCATAGATGAATCACATGCACATGTATATTGACATAAAATCAACAAGAAGTTTCCCAGTGAACCAAATACTTATATGCATAAGTAACTTATTTTGGTTTTACAGGTAACCAACTTGGCTTTATACAACCATGACACTCACAACCCTGCCCCACCCCACACCTGTGTGTGCATTAAAGGGTAGCCAAATTTCTGCAAGCCTCAGATCACCTGAAAATACCTCTCAATCGAGGTCTGGCAGCTCCGTTCTTGATCCCAACACCTCTTCGGGTGCTTTAATGGCAGTTCTGTTCAAGAGCCTGCACCTCCTCTAGGTGCTTACCAAGCTCAGGTGCTTCCTTTCCAAACACCACAATGAATTTAATTCACATGTCAGATTCATTCCTATAGGATGCAATCTATAACAAGATTGTCAAAACCATGGCTGCATCATATGCTCATGTATATTTAAAGAAAATCAATAACAACAAAAGTTTGATAAGTAAACCAAATACTTATTTGTATAACATCTCTCAACCTAGATCTGGTCAACCCTGCTTCAGATCCTAACACCTCCTTGGGTGCTCAATGGAATATCTAGTTTACGGGCCTAACACCTCTTCTAGTGCTCACTAATGCTCAGGCACTTCCTTTCCAGGCACCATAACAGATTAATTCACATGTCAGATTCATTTTCGCAGGATTTATTTATTAACAATATTTTCAAAATATTAGTTGAATCATTATGCACATGTGTAATTACAGAAAATCAACCAGGATTTGCCAAGTAATCCAATACTTATATGTATAGCATCTCTCAATCGAGATCTAGTCAGCCTCGCTTTAGATCCTAACACCTCCTTAGGTTCTTAATGACAACTCTAGCTTAAGGGCCTAGCACCTCCTCCAAGTGCTTACCAATTCTCAGGCGCTTCCTTTCCAGACATCATAATACCTAGGGGTTATTCTCTTCACGGAGCCCCCACTCTCGTGACAGTCCCCTTACGACGTGAATGTGTGTAGAAATAAGTCTAATAGGATGTCTTACACCCTGGGCGTCCCCAACGATGCATACCAGTGCCTAACTGGCAGGGGGGAGAAGCTATGTACCCAAGTGCATCCTTCCAGAGGAGCCATGTACTCCTTTTACATGTTTCATCGTCTCACCTATGGTACATAAAGACATGCAATTTTCATCAGATGTCCTCTTAAAATTTCAATCATAGGTTTTCAAACCTATTCCAAACACATTCCTCTAAGAAGCTATGTATACTCGGCACATCCATCCGAGGAACCATGTACACCTAATACATCCTTCCGAGGAGTTATATATTCCAAACGCATCCTTTCGAGAAGCTATGTACTCCAAGGGCATGCTTCCATCATCTCACCTGCATTACATACAAGCATGCAGTTCACATGAGATGTCATCATAAAAATTTCAATCATAGATATTCAAATCTATTTCATGCATACATGATTTCCCAAATATCGAACAATCAATAACATTGATAGTCAAATAAAAATCTGAGTTCACAATTCTGCTTCCTGCAGAAAATCATATTTTTGCAACCATGAGGCCATCCTCATATTGTTTGGCTTTTGCAAGTGGGAGTGCTTATCCCTTACTTACACATGCTGCCCAAAACCTGGACATCCACATACAACATGTCATCTTGACACAATTTTAAATCATCCAAACAATCATAGTTAGCAATAAGAAACTTCAGACATCAAGCAATGCAAGACAAGCATATCCCTTTTTTAGCATGATTCAAAACCATTACATGAGATCATAGTCTCCCATAATGAATATAAAAACTTGCAATATGAAGTTTCAAAATCCGTTCTCAGTCATGAGATCCTTCTCATGGCACATGGCAACTTCTTGCCATGGGTTTCATTGGGCACAACCATACTGCTCTTCTCAGGTCATTCTACCTAAGTCTTCATGAAGTCCTCATATGTATGCCCATACACACAAGGGCCATTTCCTCTTGGAACTACAAGTTCACATGTAGGCTTCCTCAACCTATACATAGGCTCCGCGTTTACCTGCAGAATCTTCTTTAGTGAACCTCCTGCAATATCCTTTAAGTCCCACAAAAATATCTTACATTTGTTAACCTTCTTGGAGTAGGCCAGCTCATCATGGCCTCAATCTTTTTGGGGTCTACATATATTCCTTTATCTGAGATAATGTGACCCAAATAATGAATTGTATCTTTATAGAAGTCACATTTGCTCAAACTTGCATACAACTTATGCTTCCTAAGCAATTTCAAAGTCAGCCTCAAATGTTCCACATGTTCTTCCTCATTCTTAGAATAAATAAGAATTCCATCAAGGAGAACAAGAACTAACTTGTCCAGATCTAACTAAAAACACTATTCACGAGGCACATAAATGTAGCTGGTGCATTTATGAAACCAAATGGTACCACTACAAACTCATAAGATCCATACCTTGCTCTGAATGTTGTCTTATGAACATCTTCATCCTTGATACTTACCTGCTGGTCACCATACCTTAAGTCATTCTTGGAAAAATACCTTTTCTCCTCTCATTTGATCAAAGAGGTCATCAATCCTAGGCAAAGGATACTTTGTTCTTCACAGTGACTTTGTTCAATGGCTTTCAACCAATACTAATTTGCGTATATCATCTTTCTCTTTCTCAAACCAAACTGGTGCTCCCCACGGGGACATACTTGGCTTGATATACTTATTTTCCCACAACTCTTGTAGCTGCATCCTCAGCTCTAGCAAGTCTGGTGTACTCACCCTGTAGGGTGTCTTGGACACTGGTGCTTTACTTGGCACAAGTTCAATTGTTAAATCAATGTTCCTCTTTGGGGGAAACCCTGGAATTTCATTAGGAAAAACATTCATGAATTCTCGTACCACATGACAACCCTCCAACCTAGGAGTATCATTCTCTGTTGCCTCCAAAACATGAGCTGCATACACTCTGCAACCTTTCCCATAGAACTTCTTCAGCTGCATTGCTGAAATCTGCCTACTGGAGATCACTTCTGGAATGCCTTTCACAACCCTTAGGTTGCCTTCTTTATCAACTTTGTTTTATGTGCTTCCAACCAATTCATTCCAGTGAGGACATCATAGGATCCAAGTGGTAGAACATTCAGATCTGCACGGGTGACTAATCCATCCATGACCAATGGAAATTTCTTTACCACCTCACTGACTTCCTCCCGGTTCTAGTGGATAGTCGAACTAACCATGATCTTCTATGCTTTGAATTATTCCAAGTGCACATCTAAACAAGTCTTGGGGTGATATAGCTGTGAGTGGATCCAGGGTCAATCAAAACAGAAATAGTCTGCTCAACAATCTCACCCTCAACTTCCACCATAGTTGATTGATGATCTGCCTTTGCTGATTTAGGAGGTGAGAAGGTTTGAAACATTTCTTCCTTGGGTCAAGCTTCACATTATTCTTGTGAGAATTTATCGTACTCCCTTCCATCATAGGTTGATCACCTTCTTTAAACAATATGTCCCCTTCCTATTTCATTACATATTTCTTCCCCTGTTTGTCAGCAACACTATTATCAAAATATGCAAGTGTCTTCCCTTGTTTATCTCCACAAGACCATGTCATCTCATCCTTGAATTCTAGAATAAACTTCTGGTTTTGGTCCATGTCAAGAGTACATGGATACTCCCCTTCTTCTTCATTTACCTATGGGGCAACCTTACAAGGTTCAACACATGTTATTCTTGCTGATATACACAATTCATTAATGTTAAAAACATTGAATTTCTTATCTCCCATTGACTTTATTAACAAAACATTGAGTCTGTTGGTCTGAACTCTCCCAATATTTCATGAGGTGTTCAACTAGTCCTTCTTATGTACCATCTTTTCTAAGATGATGTTATGTTCTGCTTCACAACAGTGAACATATTCCCCTGTCAATGGTCCAATTCTGTCCTTGCTCAAAGAATCCATCCTATGCTTCACAACCTGCATAGATACACCATCTAAATGTGCTTCAATACCATCTTCATATGTTGTCCCTTCATCTATAACATAATGATGTTATGCTTTCATAATTTTCTTCTTCCAAGGTGACTCGCTCTCCATCAGAATACAATCTTGATTCTACTTTATAGAAATGTCCTTGTACATTTCTTTTTCTCCCTTTATCTTCTTATCATTTTCAACCGAATGTCTCAGGGGGACGACGGGGGTTAAGGGGGATTTCCCCCTTATGGCTTCCCTTGCCACTGTAGGGTGGGTCTAGGGCAGCGTCCTCATTTGTTTTTGTAAATCTTTCATTTTCGTGCAATCTAGCACATAAACACACTATTATTTTCACTTTTCTGGCAACTGCAGATCCCACTAAAAACTTGTCAAAAATCTCTATTTCGGCGAATTTTCCATTTTCCTCCGATCGACGAACTCACCAAAAGTTTTCCGACATGTTGGCTCAATTCTCTTTTTCCTTCTGACGTGTCAACAAACTTCGTCATTTCCTTCGGATCGACAAAACTTGCCGAACCTTTTGACGTGTTAGAAAAATTCCAAAATTTGTTCCAATCGGAAATTTTTTTTCCAAACTTTCCACTGTGTCGAAAAAATTCCAAAATTTCTTTCGATCGACAAAATCTTGTTGAACCTGCCAGCGTGTTGGGAGAATTTCAGGTTTTCTTCCGATCTGTCAAAAAAATTCAAGAATTTTTGCCGACATGGAATTTTCAGCATGAAAAATTTTGAAATTTTTTTCTTCTTCCTCTTCATTTCATCGGTGAAAACTCAACTTTCCACCCGAACGTATCAATTGCAACTTAACTTTCCACACAACCGTTGTCGACTGAAACTTAACTTTCCACCCGACTGTTGGCGGCTGAAACTCCGCAAGTTTTTCGATGCGTGTTGTAACACCCCCGTTTTGACCTCGTGTGCATTAAAATGTATATGATGTATATATTATAACTAATCATGGCATGGAGCTCAAGGAAAAGGCCCCACTATCGATTTAGTATTTTATGTTCAGCAATTATATCAGTTTCAATGGTATTTTGTGCTAGCCAGGCACGTTATAATTCTGGTCATCATGTACATATGCAGTTTAATTAAAATACCCACAACCAGCTATGTCAATGCAACAAATAATGAGATGGGGGCATGATTTCCTAAGGATAATGGGGGGGGGGGGATATTTAACCTCTGAACCAATGGGGAGAATCCAAGTGTCAAAAGGAGAACCCATTAACTACCAACCACTTTTCTTGTCTTATTCAACCAACCACTTAATTCTCCAAGGAGTTAGTTGGGCAGTTATTGCCTTGGGGCTTGGGGAGTATGGGCAACTGTCAATTTTGGCAGGGCTGTCAGTCTTGACCACACGCTTTCCCAAAGGGGAGATCAATTCATCCATTACCCTCATGTGGAAGGAGAGAGCCTCACACACTCAAACAACTGCATTCTACACTCACGCAGGCAGCGGATTTTTCCCCATGCACTCACGCAGCTGATCTTCCTCACGTTTTTGGAGAGCTGCCGGACGTTTTTCAGCATCCATCCTTCCTCCATGCTGATCTCTCATGCAGCTAAACCCTCCTGGGTTTTATCCTTTACATTTTGGGGACATTTTAGCATCCCCACGATTGGGATTTTCGTGTTTCAGTGTTGCATAGCCAATGGGGGGAACATACCCACGATTTCAGGGACCAAGGGAGTTGTTTTGGCCCATGTGAAGCCATAGATCATTTTTGGAAACGAATTGCACAGGCTGTGCTGTTTTACTCAATTGCCATTTCCAATTTTGGCATATGTGACATTTTCCTTCAATCATAGAACTGTAATTGCTGTGTATACATCTTTTGTTTGGTCTCTGAACTGGTTTGGGAGTGGAAATGGGGTCTAGACTAGATTGATAAACCTAGTGTGAGAGATAACCTCGCAAACAGATCTAGGGGGCTGGTTTTCTTCTTTGCACACCCTTAATAGCACTAGAAGGGAAGGCATATCCTGAGGGACTGTGTAGCAGAGAAGGGGATGCTTCAATGTGTTGGGTTTGTAGATGTTTTAGAAGCTAGGATAGATTTGGTGTAGGTGTGCATATCTCTATTATTGAGCTCACTAGCTTAGCAGTCAGCCTTTCTAGATCCTTTGCAGCCTGATAATCCCAACTGTGCTGGCTTGGTTGAGTTTTTGTCATATCCTTGGCTATGTGGGAGTCTTCTAGTGTTCCCTTATTCATTATGGGAATCATGCCCAGCTTGGGGGTGGAAGTGTTGCTGAGAGATTGATGAGCACACTGGCCTATGGTTGGGTGGAACATTCCAGTGACATAGCTGGTTGCGGGACGAGCTTCTTTCCAAGATAAGTCTCTCTTGTGCTTAACCTCTGCAACTGCATTTTTTTAATGAATTCTGATGAACATGTTGAATGCTTAAATGTGTTGAATGGAATGTATTTTGCTTTTGCTGTATGTTAATGATTTATGCATATGTGTATGTCTTTAAGTTCAATGCATTTTTATTTTTATGTTTGTTCATGGGGCTAGATTTCCCAGATTGATATCAACATAGTCACGTCTTCTCCCTAGTAGAAGAGTGGGGACGCGACACATGTCGACAAAACTTTACTAAACCTAGCCGATGTATCGACAAACTTGACTGATTTTGCCGATTTTTCAAACAGTTAGAAAAATTTTCGGAAACTTTTTCTTTTCCTTCTCGTCGGCTTGACTCAGCCCTTTCACGCTGACATGCATCAACTCAAATCATCTTTTCACGTCGACATGCATCATATCAACTTCGGCTAACCTAGCTGAAATGTGTTAGCTCTACTCAGCCTTTTCAAGATGATATGCATCACGACGATCTTTATCGGCTCGACTCAGCTAATCTGAGCTGATAGGAAAATTTCCCACACTAAGATTTTTTTTAGAAAATTTCTTCTGTCTGCTTCTTTTCCTATTGAACACGGAGGGTGAATATTCCTCTGTCAACTGCTCATCTTGGCCTTTGAGGCCCAACGCTGCAACCTTTGCTCTGATACCACACTGTCACGTCTCTTCCCCTCATCCCGATGATGGAGAGGATGTGACCAAACTGTTGCTAGTATCAAACGAGAAATCTAGCCCCATGAACATGATAATAAAAATGCATTGAATTAAAAACATACATAGATGCATTATACATGAAATAATTAGCGGAAGAAAAACAAATTCATTCAAGCATTCAACATGTTTATAGTAATTCATAAAACAAATACAGTTGTGGAAATTAAATACCCAAATAATACTTATCTTGAGAAGAAGATTCCCCCACAACTAGATATGTTGTTGCAATGTTCCACCCAACCATAGGCCAGTGTGCTCATCAATCTCTCAGCGCCACTGCCATCCTCGAGTCGGGCATGATTTCCACAAGGCACTAGGGAACAACAGGCTTACACACAGCTAGAGTATACACCCATAGTCAAGCCAACACACAGTTGGGTTTCATAGACTATTAGGACAACAAGACAATAACATGGGGGCCTTGGACCTACTCATCCAAGCCAACAATCACATCCAAACACATTCAACCATCTAACATATGGGTTCCTTGGACTTACTCAGCCAAGTCAACACCAACAAGCACTTCACAGCAAAATACAATTGCTGGGTTGTAGAGAAATATTTGGCAACCACAAACATAAATGGAAGATGGGGAAAAACAACCCTGGGTGAGAAAAATACGATCCCAGGAATCAGTCCTAGGCAATATGGGAGCAACTCGTCCACCATAAACTCCCAAATTGTACATCTAGACTTAGAAAACGTTTTTCAACCAAAAACGTTTTGGTGAATGGGGAAATAAACCCCTGGGTGAGCAACCCAAATTCAACAACGATTCAATGGATTCATATAGGAAAAAATGACCCTTACAAATCCGCATCTCATGGATTCGAATTCAGAAACGTTTATGGGCTTCACTTGGCCAAAACGACCTCAAAAAAAACCCAAAAATCGTGGGTCTCTTCTTCCATTCGTTGTGCAACCAAAACAATCAGTTTTCCCAGCTGGGTAATGAGGAAACAACAACAAAAACGTCTAGGAGAGAGACCAACCCCTGAGCATTACCAAAAAAACTTCCCATCCATGGGGAAAATCAAGAAAACTCCCACAAAACATGAGGGAAAACACACAGGTACACAAAAATGTGAATGAGAGAGCTCTCCAAGCTTCCCCTTTCCGTGAGGAATGGAGGACGTGAATGCATAATGGGTGAGTGAGTAATTTTTGGGTTCTTACTTTCCCATTAAGCCAAAAACACGTTTTTCTAAAATGGGTGTTCCACCAATTCGAAATTGACCCCCATGCCTTGCCCATTCCCATGCAATAACTTCCTCAACCAACTTCTAGATGACTAGGCACAAAAGGACAAAAAGGGGTAGTTGACAACTTGATGGGTTTTCCTTAGACATTGGATTTTCCCCATTGGCTCAATGGTTTGATTATTTCTCCCTCCCTATTTCTTGTGAAATCATGCCCCCATCTCTTTAACGTTGATGCGCATAGCTAGTTGTGGTATTTTTATTAATATGCATTTTACATGATGTCTCATACATATTGTGTCTGGCTAGCACATAAACCATCGCAATCAATTTTAATTGCCGAAACATAAAATACTAAATCCATGGTGGGGCCTTTGCCTTGAGCTCCACACCACGATTTATTAACTCTAATTACATCATATGCAATTGAATACCATGGGGTCAAAACCAAGTGTTACAATATTCCTTTAATGAATGAATCTCATGATCTTGGGAGGCCATTCAAGGTGTTCATAACAATCTCTTCTTCTTCTTTGATTGCTTCAAGTTGTTCCTTGAATTGAGCAACCATTGTGAAGTAGGACTGCATGGTCTCTGAGTTTTGTATCTTCTTATTCTTCAACTGGTTCCTCAATGTCATTTTCTGATTGATGTTCTTTCCTTCAAACAACTTCGTTATACCATAGAACACTTCATTTGGTGTCTTCAAGGATGATACAAGAGGGATGAGATGATCCTTAATAGAATATTCAATGATTCTCTTGGCTCTAGCCTTAGCCTCATCTCCCTCAGGCTCTTAGAACTTCCTTACTGATATACTGATCCAAGTAATTTTCTTCAAGGATAAGGGAGGTCCTATACTCCCATGCCCAGAATTTATCATCTTTACTAAACTTATCATCAAGCTGGGTGTGATGATTCATTTTGAAATGAGAACCTCAAATGGAAATAACAAGGATTTAGATATTACCGATTTGAGGTGTCTGACTTGGTTCCAGAGCTGGACGATCTAGGATTTGTTGGAGAAACCCTAATTTTACAAGCTTAGAATTTAAAACTTTTGATTGGATAGAAAGGTGTGCCTCTTCAAGGTGAGTTGTCCAATGTACTCATTTTCTGAAAACAGTGGTGGGAAGCTCCCGGAACAGGAAGCCCTAGTCTCTCTAGTTTCTTCTACATAATTGTATGATATTGATTTTGTTGTATATCCAAAGTTTTTGCTCCTTGTGGCCTGAAACTTCGCACTGAGGAAACCTGATCTATCTTCTTTCTAACCCCATAGGTTAGAGCATAATTTGATTCTTCAAGTGGGACTTATGCTGATTTTCACAAGGTGACTGTTTTGAGTACTGTTCAACATAGCAAACTTGTACGGATGGACACATGCCACTGTTTCACATTCGAGGTCTAAAAATAGGACCACAGAAACTACATTTTGTTCCCTACCTACAACATCTTGCGAAATTTTCATTTGGGCCTTCCTATCCCGAGATATAGCAATTCTGCCTAGATCACCTGTTTATGTTTGTATTCTAGAGGAGGCTGGAACCCTGATTTGGAGGAATCATATATCCTAAAGTATAGCGAATATGTGTTTGAAAATTGCAGACTAGCTTCAACAAGATTTCATCTTCGTCCTGTAAAAGCTTCATCTCCTGAGCCTTCTCCAATATTGAGTTATAGCGAAAGTGCCAATATGACTAGATTTAGTCTTCGAGGGTTTTCAACCATGAAAAAATTTCTAGTAGCTGTCATTGTAGTTGTATTTCAGCTGCACATCTCCTTCTTTCAGAGCAGATATGATACCATGTTAGTTTTTCTAAGTTAATTTACTCAGGATATTTATCCGAAAGAATAACAAGCACAACATTACATCAAAGATACACAAGATACACAAGGCACATAGATTTTCATCGGGGAAACCATATTGGAGAAAACCCCGCAAACTTCCTCAGAATAGTTCCATCACAAAGACAAGTCAACAAGAAAGAATAACCTAAGAAAAATGTATATGCAACAACTCTCTGTCTCTTCTCTTCCTCTCTCTCCTAAGGCACACATGAGAGAGCAAGTGAGTGCGTGACAAATGAGGAGGGTGCCTCCCTATTTATATTCTTCCGCTGAGTTGTTAACTCAACTACTAGGTTGACCAGGTTACCTTTGGGGCCGACCTACCTAAGAATACTCACAAATACATTTTCCTTTATTTAACATGGGGACTATTGCCCTGACTTACATGGAGGGTTTACCTCAGTGACCATACACAATGATGACAACCCGAAAGGAGGAAAACACATCTCTGATGGGGTATAAAAGTATACAATTGTAATATACATCATAATACCTTTCAGAATATATGGGGGTAAGTACATTGGTGTGTCTTTCATATTATGGCACATTTATGTTCATTTTTTTCCGCCAAATCCTTCGCCCTCCATCTCCACAAGATTGGATGTAGGAAAAATACTTACTAGCAAAACTTTCCATTGAAAGAGTAACTAGTCTAATTGAAGAGTGGAATTTTGTGAGAGTTTCCCAATATTTGAGGAAGCTTATTGATCACTTCTCTTTAATGGCAATACCTTTACCTTCCTTGACCAAAGAAGGAGTACAACCAATAAACTAAGTCACATGAGAAACCATTTAATGCATTGAAGTCTAGGATATGTTTAGCCCTTCTATTAGGTTTTGTCAATTGGAACAAAGTCTTTTGAGATTAAAGCATATGAATCTAGATATGCATTTGTAGGAATTTTGATTACAATTTTAACGTAAAATGGGAATTATGTTAATTTGCTACAATATTATACGGAGAAAACTTGAACTATCTCGCTTTGGATAAGGAGTTGTATATTTTGCATCATACAATGAAGAATTTGAGACACTAAGTTTTGGGTAAGATTACAATTTCAGTTGCATATAAGAATATTATGTTAGGCCAAGAAGCAACAAGCCTTATTTAAAAAATGTTTGGGTACATTTTGGAATGTTGAGTTCAATCATATTTAATACATATACATTGTATTATTTGATCCACTTATAGGCATGATTGTGGAAAATGATGGATGTCAATCCTATATCAATAATAAGAAAGAGTGCTATACTTCGCTGCTATTAAAAGAACGAAGCATGATATCGTATTATGAAATGCAACTCCTTGCACTGTAAAGCACATTCATGAATAATTCAATTGTAGGAAAAATGGGTTGATGGTCATTTTGTTGTGAAGTTAAGGGACTTGAAGGTGTTAACTCAATTTAGGATCATAGGATAACCACATGTCATCCTCAAACATATGAACACGTGATAGAAGTTGTGAACATGACCTTATTGCATTTGTTGCAAATGGGAAATTAAAGACACACAAATATGTGGATGATATTTTTCCATATGTTTATCATCATTATAATTGTGCCATTTACATATGATTGAATCAACGTGCATTTCATGCATGCCAAGTTTCCTTCCACACATGCCAAATGCCATTTGATCTATCACTATTTAAAGTTGTCAAAATTATTATTTTTTTTCACATGGAAAAAACAGTTCTAACTTTTCTAAAACTGTGTCATAATATTAACACCATTAGGTTACCGATATCGGTAACATCAAAACATAAAGTCTAACCTCTCAGATATATCAAAAATAGATATCCATATGAAATAAGATTAAGCTCTAGACAATAACTAGTTAACTAACCGCAATCCAGGAGCCTTCATAACTTAAAACAAAAAAGTCCAAAAAATAAAAAAGATATGGCTGATATGACTCAATGTAACTGAAGCAAACTAGAGTCTGTCATGGGATTATTTGAGTATTCCTCCTAGTGTATTGAACCTGTACCCAAACTGGTTGCCCTTTTAGAAATTTCATCCGCCAATGCATTATACTCTCTATAAACATGCTGGAAGGAAAGAAAGTTGAAATGTCTGAATAAATCTTTAACTCTGCACAGCTAGTGTTCCAGTTCAACTGAGTGAATCTCATGTTTGTTCAGTGCCCAATCAATAATTGATTTTGAATCTCCTCTAACCTGTAAAGCTAGTAAATTTTTGTGGGTTGCAAAGAATAGGAGACCCCAAAGGGAAAGCAACTTAGATTTTGTGTTCGTACCAAATACAACATCCATTAGCACTCTATAAGAAAGAAGTCTATCAATAGAAATCAAAATCCCTGCCTCGCAAGAACCAACATTTGTTGCTCCATCGAAATATCCTACAGTCCCAGCTTGCAAATATGTGGGAGGACAAATGCATCTAACAGAAGCTGGTTTGGAGGAGGACAAAGTAAGAAGAGTAGAAGAACAAACCTTTGAGATAATGCTGATCTTTGAAACAAGCATATTATGGAAAATGAAGGCATTGCGGGCTTTCCAGGTTTCCCAGATAAATAGACATGGAACTGCTAGAGATAAACTAGTCAACCTCTTCCACTGCTCAAAATTATCCACAAATGAAGGGAGTTCCCAGTGCCACACACCCCTAAGATATTGACATATGTCATGGTCGATCTGTCTGAACACATAACATCCTTCGAATAAATGCTTAGTCGAATCTGAATCACTAAGGCAAAAAATGCATTTCCCGGGGCCCAAGAAACCATGGTGTTGAACACAATCCCAAGTAAGGATTTTATGATTAAAATCCAACCAACAGAAAAATTTAACTTTACTCATGATTTTTAGTTTTCACAGAGCCTCGTGCCACCACCGACAAACCGTTTCTTCTGAAGATTTGAGAGAGGCCATATAGGCCAAATCTGCTTTAACATTCCCCGTCTGTCTATTAGCTTTCCAAATAATCCGATTAGAGCAAGTGTTCAGAGAAATATCTGTCGCATATAGACAAATTATGAAATTGTTCCATTTAGTAGCTAGAACCCTAGAGAGTCCTAAGTCCGTCAACGATCGCCACTAAGGAATATGACTATCCGAGTGAACGCAAACTTGTTTAAGAAAGACCATATTTTTATTGTGGAGGCACCCTAGAAGAGATTGGGATAATGTAATACTAGTTGTGCCCAAGATCGGGTCTAGACCAAGGTAAACCAAATTTCCAAGACTAACCAACCAACATATATCGGGCATAATGATGGACATGGTAGAGATTAAGTTGCGCCAAGTCAGGGAAGCTCTATCCTGTTTGAAGTTAGCTCTGTGCAGCCAGATGTTTAGCGACAATCTTTACATATACTTCGACTTAATAATGGAACCCCACAAACCAGCATGGTTCAAATCCCATCACAAACTCTTGGCGCACAATGAAAGATTGAAATGTTTCAGATATTTTAAGCCCCAACCTCCCTAGCACTTGGGGTCTAGATAGTGATCTCCAACTTGTCAAGTGAAATTTTCTCTTATCAAGAACACCCATCCATAAAAAGTGGAAACAATCCTGCATAGTTCCTGCAAGATCCTAGCCGGTAGAAGGAATAGTGACATCTAGTATACGGGTAAGGATTGAAGAACTGATGTGGCCAGAGTAACACGATCGCCCATAGACAACCATCGAGGAACCCATCTGTTGACACGGTACTGAAACTTTCTAAGTAACCAAGCCTAGTCACCAAAATGGTAATTATTTGGCCAAAGGTGAAAGCCCAATTAGGAGAGACCGTCCTCTAATGACTTCCAAGGAAAAGTAAAAAGATTGCCAACCAATTTCATTACATCTTGAGAAATGTTCATAAACCCAAAATCCAACTTTCTTTCACTAATAGAAATCTTGGAAACTTTACAAAATAGATTAATCAAAGACATGAAATGCATCTATTCAACCAAACTCTCGTCCCCAAAAAGTAAGACGTCATCAATAAAGAAGGTATGAGTGAGAGACATCATTCTTGACACCTTAACGCCCTTTACCTTCTTTTCACTTTTCGCCTGTGCTAATAGAAGGCTCAACCCTTCAATGATTAACATGAAAAGGTAGGGTGACAATAGGAATCCCTACCGAATACCCGGGTACCCCGAAAGGTCTCAGATGGAGCACCATTGATCAAAACCGCATAATTTGCATTGGTGACACAAGCCATAACCCATTTAACCATTTCAAATGGGAGTCCAATATGTAAGAGTGTTAGCCTGAGCAGAGACCAATTGAATTTGTCATAAGCCTTCTTTAAGTCTAGCCTCATAGCGATGGCCGGGGATCGTTTCGACTTGACAGTGTGAAGAACTTCCTAGACTATCCCAACTACATCCATAATCTGTCGAT
Source organism: Pseudotsuga menziesii (assembly GCA_001517045.1). Classification (NCBI taxonomy): domain Eukaryota; kingdom Viridiplantae; phylum Streptophyta; class Pinopsida; order Pinales; family Pinaceae; genus Pseudotsuga; species Pseudotsuga menziesii. The sequence goes on from LPNX011133110.1 coordinate 1,170,275, forward strand.
CTGGTAAAAAGCCGAACTCCTCGACCGAGATGTGATGACCGAGGAAAGGCGTGATCCTCTTCGCAATGATTTTGGTGGCTAATTTGTATAGAAGGTTACATAGAGCAACCGGTCTGTAGTCACCAAAAGAAGTTGACATATTCACCTTAGGAATCAAAGTCAAATAAGTGATGTTAGGAGACTGAGGGATTGAGCTAGACTGGCGCATGTCCTCAATCACACAAACCAATTCCTGAACCAGGAAATAAAAGAAGTGGAGGTAGAACTCAACAGTCCAGTCATTGGGTCTAGGAATCTTGTCTTTGGAGAAAATCCTCAGAGTGGATTCTACCTCCTTGAGAGTGACAGGACCAGAAATTGACCAACCATCCTCGGCAGAAAAATAGGAGGGAAAATTTTTGACAATACCAAGTTGGTCATCAATATTAAAATTGTCTGGTTCCCTATATAACTCAAAAAAATACGATCTAGCAATTCTCTTGATGGATCCCTGATCGAATACCTTGGAATTGTCCCTATCCACAGCTTCCCACACATAATTGTTGACTCTTCGCTTATTCACGAAATTATGGAAGTAACAGTATTTTCGTCTCCGACAAGAAGCCAGGTAGCCTTGTTTTTTTGCCGAAGTGTCACCTCCTTATGGATGAGAAGCTTGATCCTAGAGGAATGAATTTTTTTTAATGCCCGCTGGAGTGCAACAGAACCAGAATCAAGTAAAAAATGGTTCTCAATAGAACAAATCTCTCCCTCAAGTATGCTAATATCATAAATCAATGATTTTTTCTTATACTTTTCCCAGAGTTTCACAATAGGTTGTAGCTTCATAAGATTTTGAAGAAGAGCCTTCATATGACTTAAATGACCAGAAGAAGCAGACGAGATCAGAGCCGATTCCTTCCCAATAAAAGCATTAAATTCCTCCTCGAAGAACCAGGTGTGATTGAACTTGAAAGGGTAAGAAATGAAAGATTTATTGAAATCCATTTGAAGGATGAAAGTCCGATGATTCGAGACCCCACTCGAATGGTGCCAAGTTCTGAAATTCCCCAGCGAATCACATAAACTATCAGCCAAGAAGAAGCGATCCAACCTCTTCACAATATAAAGGGGGGAAACTCTCCCGTTATACCATGTAGGCGAGATGATAGCCGAAGCAATATCTTGAAGGTTTGAATCCTCAAAAAGAGGGACGACGTATTCTGTCGACGGATCACATGGTCTACCTGCTCCGCAGACTTCATCGGAGGACCAAGTAAAGTTAAAGTCCCATGCTAGTATAAGATTAGGTAAGTCAAGGAGACCATAGGACTTGATAGAATCCCAGAAGACTTGGTGGTTCTCATAGGGCCCATAGATGTTAAGTAGAAAGATAGAGTGTTTAAAACCTAACAGCTTGCCCTGAAGTAAGATACATGCAACAAAGTTATACGCATGAAAATCAGACAACTGGGGGTTCCAGGCCACTAGGGATCCCCCAGAAAGACCTAAAGCATCCCGTGGATAAACCCTCCAATTAGGATGTAGATGGAAGAAAAAATCACAAGCACGATCACTTGAGGCCATGGTCTCTTGTAAAAACACAACGACAAGTGAACACTAGTTAAGTAATCTCTTTAAGGTGGCACGTTCCGGGCCTCCACCTAGCCCTCTAATGTTAAAGGTGACAAGATTCATCGATTTACCGGTGGGAGGGATGCATTGTCTCTAAGAGCCCGGGTAAAGAAAACAGAGCTAGTGACAGAGGCTGATGGTAGCCCTCTATTGACCAGAGGGACCACCTTAGGATTAAGGAAGGATTGATAACGAATCGAGTCTTTGATCCCCTTCATGTTACCCTTGCCATCCTTCTTCGGTTTGCGAATGGAAACATTGGCCGAGCGAGACGCTGAAATGGGAAAAAGGTCAGAGGACAGGGACCCATCAGCTTCAAAAATTCTAAGAGGTGGAAGAGAGGCCAAGGAGGGGTTGATAGAGAGCTCCCCACTGACAAAATGTGACTGGAGGATATCCAAGGACTTATTGGGTGAAGGAAAATATTCAAGGGATTTGTCTAAGAGGGGCAAGGGAGACAAATAAATGTGTAAGTCAACACCAAAGGAAGGAGAGGGCGAGACAGGGTATTCCTCGAGAGACCTAGGGAGAGCTCCCACAAGTTTACCCGTCGAGGTGTCAGAGGATGAAGGATCATCCCTACTCCTAGAAAAAGGTAAAGGAGGAGAGAAATCCACAGGTGGAATTGTCGGGTTCACAGACAACGCAGGAGCATCATCAATAACAGCCGACACCGCAAGAGATGAAAGAATATCTTTAGCAGAGAGAAATTTTAGTAAAAGAGGAATATGATCTGTAAACTTACCCACAAAAGTACTGGTCGAGTCTTTGTCCAGAGGAAGCAGAAATATGATCTCCTTGTTCGACGATGATCGGGGCTCCGCTTGAAACACCACATCATTCCACAGACCCTTCGAAGGACAAAATTCCTTGGAGTGACTCGTCATTCGACAATAATGACACCTAAAAGCAATCTTCCAGTAGTCAAGCTTTTGGGTGAATGAACCACCATCCCACAAAACCTCAACTTCGTTAGGTAAACCTTCAAAGAGATCCATGTCGACCATCACTCGAGGAGCCGAGCGGTAAAACCCCAAGAGTTGATCATCCTCGATGAACATGAAGGACCCAATCGCATTAGCAACAACCATGAAACTTTTGAGGTTCCAACATTGTATAGGAAAATTGGGCAAGATCACCCATAGGTGCCTCTGGATTAATTTCTCTGTCCTGGGGTCAAAACCAAAGTACCACCGCTTGAGGACGAGAGAGCCTTCTCCTAAAATCCAATACCTACTCTCAACTAACCCACAGTCTTCCGTCGTGAGGAACTGGAATAAAGTCCATCCATTAACTAGGGTTAGCACCTTCGGTACAGATTTTAACAGGGGTTTCCAGTGTTCGCGGACCCAGGATAAGACCGCAGAATGAGACAATTTTAGATACTCGAAATGCCCTACAAGGGCACGCCGAGAGAGGGCCGAAACCATATCAATGGTCATGTCTTGTCCCAACACATAGACACATTTAGTGCTCTTCACCCGTTCAAAGGAAAGTTTACTAGCAGTCGACTTAGAAGGGTACTGGAACCAATGCGCTTTAGTAGAGAAACCTTCCATGGTCCCGAGGACATGACCAGAACCAAAGCCACCTGAAGGACAAGAAGAAACCGGATGCCCCTTTTCAAAGGGGGAGACCACTGAAGAAACGTGGAAGCGAGCACGGGGATTGATGAGAACCCCCAATGAGGATGAAGACGCCATCACCTCAAACGAAGAAAACCCTAACCCTAAAAATAATCAGAGAAAAGCCCTAAAGAAACGAGGAAATCGAGTAGCCGACAAGAAAGGTCATCATTACCACTTTTTGATAACTCTGGTTGGTACTAGACCTGTCCTAGGTGACAGGTTGACTCCAGAGACTCTCAGATATTCACACAGGTGATAGACCTGAGAGGAGGATGGCATGAGAAGTCATAGTACATGTCAAGAACCAAGAGTAAAGAGACCGACCCCTGACAATAAGACACCCGACAAGGGTTTCACTGTCTGTAAAAAAAATAGCTCTGGGCCACAAGAACTGGATGAAACCCTAAAAAATACTGGAACCGAGACAAGAGTACAATAACAACAGCACGATATCAGGGAGCAGGCAGAAACTTGTCGCTAACAGTCCGGTCCAAAGAGACCCACAATCGAAAAAAATCAAGAAAAAACCCTGCAGCGTAATCAATACCCAAGAAAATCCAGTCAAACCAAGGTTTAGAGCACATATAGTAACCTCTCCCTAAAACCTCAGGGTAAACACCACCAACCACTAACCGTAGACAATGAAAAAACCGAAGAAGGTATCAAAACACTATCCCACTACCAACAAAAGGCAAAGAGAGTTTCGAGGCCGCAACACCCAGTTCTCGGAACTGACAACAACTCTTGCCACTAGCCATTGAAAACAACGTAAAACCCTCGCACAAAAGTGAAAAACAAACGCAACCACACAAAAAAAATGCAGGGTAATAAGACCGTCTCCTCCGCTCCTAGAGACTGTAAAAAACACTCACAAAGCTCAAAACAAGAAAGATCCAGGTGAAAACACGACGGTCCAACGACCAGAAGGGAAAGTTGTAGAGTGCCATCCTCTTCTCAATGAGTTGTGAGTTGTCATGGCCCCACCTTTCAATAAATCAAAGCTTTAGCTTTAGCCTTAGCCTTAGGCTCTCTTTCTCTATCTAAACATGAGGCTCTTTCACTGTCCCCGTATAGTTGAAAACAATGAACGACAAAAATAATCAACTACAACTGTAATCATGAAATAAGTCATTGCTTAATAACTTAGACTATATAAATAATCCCAAAAATAATATAATAAAGGTTGTACTGCAAACACCCCTGTATTTAAACAAAAATACGCTAAAAGTTCTATTACTAACAGCAAAATCAACACGTTGTAATTGTTTAAACAAAAATATGTTATAAGTTCATTACTAACTGCAAAATCAACACATTGTAATTGTTTAAACAAAAATAAGTTATAAGTTCATTACTAACAGCAAAATCAACACCTTGTAATTGTTTAAACAAAAATACGTTAAAAGTTCATTACTAATAGCAAACTCAACACCTTGTAATTGTTTAATGGTTTCATAAATATAACAGTACACGCGCCAGGCAGGGGTCGAACCTACGACTTTCTGCTTAGGAAACAGACGCTCTATCCACTGAGCTATAGGCTCACATGTTAAATTTCTTTCTTCTCGTTTATTATTTGTATGGTGTCTTCACTTTATTTTTCTGTCTTTACGTTTAACCTTTGTTTATTTATTTTTGTTAACCTTTTGAAGGCCAAATATCTAATATCAAGTGGACGTGCCGGAGTGGTTATCGGGCATGACTAGAAATCATGTGGGCTTTGCCCGCGCAGGTTCGAATCCTGCCGTCCACGCATGCTTTTTCTGTCTGTCTCTGCCTTCGCTGGTTCGAATCCTGCCGTCCACGCTGTCTCTGCCTTCGCTGGTTAGCAATCGCAGGTTCGAATCCTGCCGTCCACGCATGCTTTTTCTGTCTGTCTCTGCCTTCGCTGGTTAGCAATCGTGCAAGATTGGAAAGACCTCAAATTTTGGACCTTTCTTTTTCCATTCCCAACTCCAGCACATGGGCTGCATACAACTGACACCCTTTTCTGAATAATCTCTTCATTTCTAAAGATGTACTCGTCCTTATAGAAATGGGCCTTGGCAGTTCTCAGTTTGGCTACATATGTGTAATTTCTTATATGTAATCTCATGGATTACATATAAAAGAAGGTATATATAAGTTTTCAATTTAAATATGTAATTTTGTATATGTATATGTTTTTTTATAGATTAATAAAAAAATTGTTTTGACAACACTTTATAAATTTCAAACATAAGAAAAATTGCAAATTCAAATGTGTATTAATCAACATTTTACACTTTTCATGCTTTATTATAACTTGAATGTCATAAATATTTAGGACATATAAAATATCTAGTATCACTAATACAATTCAAATTCATAATTAAGAGATTTAGAAACATTGTGACCATATATAATTATCAAAGAATAAGGGAATTATAAGAAAGTATGCACATGTGGAATACTTCTTGAGCATATCTCATTCATTGACGAAACTTAAGAATCAACAATCCTAAAATATACAATACAACTAATACCATTCCAAACTTTGCGAACCCCAAGTTAGTATGTGCCTCTATAACGTTCACCAAGATTAACATGAATGCCACACGTGTTCAACATCCAAGCAACAAACTAAATAATGAACCCTTGGTCACTTGGTCTCTCTCTCCAAGCCATGTGCTAGGGGTTAATGAAGAGTGCATTATGCTAAGCAAAACCCCATGAAGGTGCTAAAATTCAACATGTGAAAGATATGAGCTCCAACAAAAGGTTATAATCCATAGGTAATATGCATCAAACACCCAACACCTTGGCTCCATCGCCAAAATTCTCCAAACACATCCTACTAGGGTAGGGTCTTCAATCTATCCTCATGCAATATGAATGGTAACACTGACCATGCTTACATTAGAGGTTAGTGAAATAAATCCTTGGTCTTGAAGGTCTAAAAAGCTTTAACATGTACTCATACGGCCTCAAAAGTGTAAATATATTAATTACCTATAATGTAAATTATGTGATCAATTTCCTTTTGCAATTATTTTGTCTTGACATGCTTTACATTCTAGTGGTGTAACTGGAAACAACCTATTTTTATTTTTAGAGGATACGGTGGTTCGAATCCCTCCTATCAAGTTTTCAAGTTGATAATTTTGTACGCACTAAAAAATTCTTGAATAACTAAAAGCACTAACATCTAAGATCAAGACAGATAAAGAAAACCCAAAAGAATAAACATTTCTCGGAAAATTTGTCGAGGTTAAGGATGAGAATATAAAGCTTATATTGAAATATAAGGTTTAATAGAGGATGTAATAATATTTACTTCCATAAGCAAAAAAAATTAAAATAGAGATCCTAACCCACAACATCATTTCTGTATGTTCCATGCAACTCAAGCATGTACCACAATGACCAAATGAGAAATTTTCCACAAAGACCAAATGGGAAATATTCTATTAATGATAATGGAATGAACGATGCAAGTGCATTTACTTCCATAATCACAAAACTTAAAATAGAGATCCGAACCCACAACATCCTTTCCATATGTTCCATCCAACTCAAGCATGTACCAAAATGATCCATCCAACTCAAGCATGTCCCAAAATGATCAAATGAGAAATCTTCTGCCCATTATGGTTGAATGGTTCAAGTATGTTAACAATCATAAGGAAGTTTTTTTTTTCTCTTGGATTATTTGTAGTTCTTCAATAAACAATATGTAGTAAAGTATAAGCTCCACTCTTGTGCCAAAACTTATAAATTACCTTGTATAATCTTAGCTATGAAGAAGAATATAATGCTTATCTTGGAATATAATGCTTTTAAAGGATGAAAGTACATTTACTTCAATAAGCACAAAAACTAAGATAGATATCCTAACCTATGACCTCCTTTCCATATGTTCCATACAACTCAAGTTGTGAATAAGTTATTGAAATCCATTCATGTTGTTCAATTCACGAATTTTTTTTATGTAGCACCTAGAACAAAGTATATATAGTTTCCTAAAGATTGGTGTCTAGAAAGAGAAGTATTTGCATGAATATTTAATGCTGAAAAATACCAAAACCTTATAGGAACAAGAGACCTTGTTACAATCTCCAAGGGATATATTGGTAAGTTCAACTCTTTCCACTGAGGTGTAATGCTTAAGGAGGATGTATGATCCATTCCCACACATTCCTAGGGAGTTACCAATGGTTATATCCATTGGAAGTTTATAGTGCACTCCTTTTGGGAACTTGGGGAGGAGGGGGAATCCATGAGGTATTGACTTGCTGCCAACTTCCTCTCTCTAAGAACTTAAGTGTGGGAGGGATAGGGGAATGGTTTCCTTGGGAGAAAAAGAGGCCTTGTTGCACGATCAAGGTATAATCACAACTCATAATTACATGTTGTGTAGAAACATTTAAACTTAGCTTTATATTGATCCTTATAATGATATCTTTCGATAAGTATTTATCTATTCTCGTTAGTTTACACAATCATTTACAAAATAACTTTATATGAATTCTAATATTATTATCGTGTCTACCAAAAAAGGTCGATCGACACTTCTTGAAATATAATTCTAGTTCTCTCCTACTAAAAAGGTTGGTCAACCCTTTGCCAAAAGCATTTAGAAATCAATTCTATAAAAATGTCAATCGATCCTTTTCCATATACACATTATCACTTCACCATTACAGTAAAAATCATCCTACACATTGAAAAGATAATCCTAGATCAATCCTACCATAAAGATTGGTCAACCTTTCCTCTTATACATTTTCGCATTACTCATTGAAACTATTGATTGTCATTATGGTACATCCCTATAACACTTTACCTACCTCATTATGGTTTATTCTACATAACCATTCCTAAAATAACTTAAGAAATTATAGTTATAATATTAATATCATATGTACAAAGAAGTTTTAACTAACTCTTCTCAAGATATATTTTTTAGTTCTCTCCCACGGGAAGGATTATCATAACCTTTGCAAAAATAATTTATTACTATGAAAAGGGTTTCTCAATCCTTCTCCACATGTATTCAAACTTTTTTATGGTTAGAAATATTGTCCTACACATTTCAAATACAATACCAAATTATTCTATTAGAAGGGTCAGATGACACCTCTTCACATACATTCTCACATCGTTCTTAATCTCTTTAAAATTTATGCTCATATGCATTAGTTAAACATGTATTTATTTGATAGAAAGTTATATGATCCTTATAAGGTTCATCCTCATAATTAAGAGGATCAAAATTAGAAGGTTCATTCTCAGAATGAAATAGAACAACATCTAGAGTGTACATGTCTTCATTCATAGGATTCCAAGTACCACAATCAATTATGATTTCTATTATAGATGAAATATTCATTTGTAGATAATATCCACATTCTTCGCAAATACTTTTATTCTCTCTCAAGAATCTAATGTAGATAAATCTCTCACAATTACCGTATTGAACCCATAATCTATTAATTTTAACGTAATTAATACTTAGATTCATTTTCCTATCCATCTTATTAATGTCCTTACTATTGATGAAGAAGTGTCCTCAGGCACACAATTTTATTAATAGGGAAACATTTACAAAGAGTAGTGAGGACTCAAATCTAGCTTCACCTCAGTTTGAAAAAATAACTAGTTTATATAACCCACCTTTAAACTAAAACCTGGTAGAACAACCAATTAATAATCACATGGGTATGACATGTGTCCTTTACATAAGCAAGATGTACATATCATAATAAACTGGAATAAACTAATTTCTAAGAAAAAATCAACTAGGGAAATGCTTATTGAATATGGTTTCTACACTTTAAGAAAATTATGGATCGTTAAAATTTTCCTTGATCTTGAATTGCCTAAATATGAATTTATTTTCCTTTAGGTTTATATAAAGGAAGTAATACAACTTATTTTACTTTACTATTGAAGGGAACTAATATATAGCCAACATTGTATGGAAATAATTTATATTAGAAGATCAATTAATATCACTCTGAATGTCACGTTGAACTAATGTAATTTCACCATTGATGTATATATTGATGTGTAAAAAAATTTGAAATTTCAAATAACACATGCAATTTAAAACATGTATGAATAGTAGACATATATACCTATGCAAACTATTACTCGTTCTTGCCAATATAAATTCATCATAAATCTATTAAACATGGTCAATACATATAATTAGTCTTTGTACATTTTAAGTATACCATGTATATCTATAATTAGAACATTTAGGTATTTACCTATAACATATAGATCCTTAATTTATTCTTGAATATATAGTTACATTGTATTAATATCCAATATACTATTTAGATGTTTATTCATGACCTAAATATATGGTTTAGGGATAAGTCCTTAGTTTTCAACTATGGACTAAAACTTTTCCAACTATTGACTAATCCTTTTCCAATTTGAAATATTAATTTATTTTTCAACTAGACTATCTCAAAGTTAAAGAGAGATTCCATTTTGAGGTAATACAAGACAATATATCTAGGATGTCCCACACAATGTTCACCTTTGGATTATAACTTGTTATAATTAGGTTATTATTAGATTTTGTTCAATCTTATACTAACTTATCGATGTATATTGATCTATGAAAAAACAAGAGGTTGAATATTTTTACAAGATATTTTATTTTTAAAAGATACCTCATACTAAATTTTTGATACAAATGGGGTTAAGGATGTCGAGGACATCATCAATTAAAGGAGTGGAGGATGTCACGTACCAATTTCCCCATGTAATAAATAAAACAAGAGTTCTTGAAAGTAAGAATAAAATGTAAAAACTTAAAAGTAATTAGTTATTTTTTGGTTGTGTAATAACCAAGTTATGATGTAAAAGTAAAGGGTCCTTACTTTTGGTAATGAAACCCTTCATCTTCTATTTTAATTGGGATTTGGAGCTTAGCCTGGGGGGAGGAAGGAAATTGAAAATAAAGGTGCTCGTGACAAGTAAGATACCCCTAGGAATAAAGGTGATCATGGCAAGTGATATACCTTGTATGGTAATACAGGTGCATGAACCTGACCATGTGTTATACATGGGGTAACTTTGGGCCCAATATATTCTCGGTTGCGAGCAAGATATATTTCCACAATGGCCTCTTTGGAATCCATGCCAAGTGTTATCAAAGATAAACCCTTGCACTTGTACGTCATTTAAAAGAATATAAATACAATCATATTTTCCTATTGTTGTCTATGTTGAATAAATTTACTATAGAATGGTAGTTTTGTAATGTGTTGAATTTATTTGACAATATATGGATATGAATATGCATATTTATATTAAAAATAAAGTAGAATGATGTTGTACATGCTTTCATTTTATGATATATGTATTTAATATGAAATTTTAGGCAAGGAATAATACCCTCACATACAATATGGAGCTACAAACATTTTTTACAACCTATCATACTCAATTTTCCAAAATTGAGCTACAACCATTTTTTACAACCTATCATACTCAATTTTCCAAAATCAATCTTTTCTAATGAATTCCAAGCTTTCCAAAATAACAATTAGTATTCTTTTCGATTTTTCATAGCTAGTTCAAAAATTTGCTCAGGGCCAAACCAAGTACTCCCAACAAATGAAATTTTGCTTTTACGCATTACTAAATCTATATACCCAATGCATTAGTACCACCAAAATTCCTACTGACCTACATTGAAAAAAATGCATGCCAAGCCTATTTTGAAGAAAATACGAAGAAGGAAAATTTTACTTAAGGATGCCTTAGGCCTTATATCATGCTCAACACTCATGACCTTATAGCCCTTTATTTTTCCAATATCAACTATGCATAAATGAAAAATAAAACTATTTATTTGCAAAAATATTCCTAACCTATGTACATTAATACTTTTAATGCAAGATCATTTGTCTTCAAAATTATGCTCCCACAACACTTTCCCTAAATTTAATCTAGAACATTAGATGAAACGAACCAATACATGCACTTTTAAGGGTATTTGATACATGGGTGAAGTGTCTCCTTTTATGTTGCATCCTTTCAATTTTCCATATTACAATATGCAAAGAGTATTCTCCATGTGCATTCTTTTAAAATGAGAGAGTGGATTTATCAAATATACCTACAACCAACCTAAT
>LPNX011133110.1:1186633-1214398 GCA_001517045.1 Pseudotsuga menziesii
CCTTCCTTAAATGCATCTAGAGTGGTTATAAGTTTATTCAACCAATCTACATGTCCAAGCTGTATGACATCCTTTGATTTGATGGAGTATTGATCAAAATATATTCTAGGAGTGAATGCACCCTAAGAAATAAAATAAGCATGATGGTGCATATTCTACAAGGGAAATTAGGGTTGTTTAAATATTATATAATCTCTTGTTCATAATTGAATATGGAAGTAGAGATATTAGGAAAATCAAGTGTCTTTAGTGGAGAGAGAAGTGATAAATTGGGTGAGGTACATCTTATATGTATGTCTCATTGGGTTTCATATTTGAAGGATTGGGCATGCAATGAGGGTAGGGAACATTTTTCTAAGCATAAATGTAGCCTTAATAAAGAGGTGTTGGTTGATTCAACATGGGTTGAGACTGAGGTATTAGAGCCTATGATATTGAATGTCATGGTGGAGGGATAGAAAAAGAAAAAAATGATTATGGGCTAAGGGAGCCACATATGATGTAGAATCATTAATGCATGGAGTGCCACTACATTATGGGTTGTAAACATGAGACCGAGTCAGAGGAAAATAATACAAATCACTATTTCTTGCATGTGCTGACAAGCACACATAACATACCAATGATAGGGCATATGGTGTTTCCCATATGAAGGTAGGATGAACATGGGGAACTTGCTACTGGAATAGTTTCCACACTTATTATTTCTACTAGAAGAGGGAATTAAATTGTACAAGTAAGAAGTATATGTGACTCAGCTAATCACCCCATCAATTACATGGTATTACCCTAGCTAACCTCTATGGGTGGAGTTATAACAATGGGTGTTAGGAAAAACATAATATAAATATCCCAATTGGGCATAAATATGGTCTTATTGCTGAGCCTTAATGATATACTATTCCTTAGTTTGTGGAATTTTTAATGAAACATCCTTAGTTATGATGGGCATGTCATATTTTAGAAACCAATCTAGAAATGAAGGGATCATGTAGCTTAATCTTGCATAAGCTCTTTCATATACACCATTCATGGATGTGGTCTATGATATGGGTGGTCAAATTTTTATGAAATGATAGAAGGATATCAACTCGCTCATCATCACTAGAAAGCATTTGAAACAATGTAAGAAGCATTGTCATTAGGGGCACACAATGAGGATGTGTCACTCCAAGTTGTTCAATACACCATTTCATCGCTATTCCAATGAGAGTGTGTTGAAACAATCATAACCTTATCAAATCATTGATAATAATATTGCAAGAGCACCATAAGTGAAATGTCATGATATTATTGGTTGAATCTTAGATATCCTATCCTTCAAAGTTTGAAATGCTTAGGAGTGGGTTTGGGGCACAATAGAACCTCTCAAGCTATTCCATGAAGAATGAACGCAAGTCAAGATATCATCCATAAGTTTCAACCCTTGAAACCTTGGGGGCACCATCCATCACCGCCATCAAGTCCTACAAATACAAAGATTGAAAAACATCAATGGAAATCTATAATTTGTTGATTGCATTGAGAAACTTGCATGAACTCTTCTCGCCAAAATTCAAGAAATCGCACCCTTCATTGCACTCCATCTCAGGTATCTCATGTTTTAAATTGGTGGTTTTTAAAGAATGTGAATAAGAGGCACTTTGGATCTTTCAAATTTTGTTCCCTTAGCAGAAAAGGTTTTCCTTGATTTGTTTGGAGCAATGCTCATATTTCTAATATCTAATGAATTGTCATCATCATCTCTACATAAATTTAATACGACCTGGTGATTATCATTCATTACCCAGTTTGTCTTGAAGTAGTTGAATATGTAGTGCTCACTTTTTATCCATAGTATATGTGTCTTGAAGATATAAATGGTTTCAATTTTGAGGTGAGCTTGGAAGGGTGTTCTGCCGATCATCTTGTAGACATGGAGGAGGGAGAATGTCTTCTTTTCCTTTAGATTATCCACAGTAAAATCATAATAGCACATTGAAACAAGCCTATAAAGGGCACATTTCAACACTTAGTCAGCTAATCTAGGGCACAATCAAAGCATTAGAAACACTAATCATAATTTTTTTTAATCACAAAAATATCATCCTAAATATGTTCATAAAAGACTCACATGCTTCTCTTTTAATCAATTTGCAACTAAGGGTGATTTTCTTGAGAAGAAAGGTTAGCCATCAAAACTTTATGCATGTAGGAATGCGCTTATGCAAGAAATTGAACAAAAGGTAGAGCTAGTTTCCAAGTTGAATTCCTATCAAATGCAGATAGAGAAATTTTGCATGAGAATAGTTTAGAGGCCAACTCTCAATATGCAACCAATCACAAAGCATAATTTAGAGTTTCTAATCCATAATTGCATTAAATGCATGTGCATAATCTTGTTCTAAAAAGTGGATAGGGTGTCCTCAGTGAAGAAGCTGAAGGAAAGAATAACTCCTTTAGAGGCTTTGATATTGTCACCGTCAAGTACCACAAAGATGAATCCACATGACTATAACAAGCCATGCAAGAATCAAGGAAGAAAAAAGACAAATCAACTTGAAGAATCTACAGGGGAAACAACAAATATATAAAACAAGAAGTTTGTGTCAAGCCATGTTATGAAGGATCCATCTGTTAAAGATATGGTTCCTGGTTCAAATTCTGTACAAGGTTCAGACTTTTTTGAATTTGACCAGAATAGGATAGATGATTGTTTCAAAGAGGACTAGATTTGGGTTGTATATGCTGATAGTAATGTGATTCCATGTTATTATTCTCTTATAAATAAGGTAGTCTCGTTGCATCCCTTTGAAGTGAAATTGAGATGCATATAGGGAAAGGACAATGACCATGGTGATTTAACAAGGTGAACAAGTGCTACAATTTGGACGGGCTTCTAGGGAGCTTATGGTGAGAAGATATACTACCATTGATTTTGTAAATGTATTTTCTCACTTGATAAAAGGGAAAACAATGTGGTAGTGTTTCTTAAATATTCCCTAGGAAAGGATCTATGCGGGATCTCTATAAAAAAATAACAGTCTAATGGGGATGCATATACTTATGGGTAGCGAGGGTCCAAATCTTCCCAGAGGTTGCTGGGAACTAGACTTGGCATGGAATGGAAAGGTAAGGCTTGAACTGGGCCATATTTGATGCTTTCCCTTGGATTAGATCTAGGGATTTAAGATGTTTCATGTATATACTAAGGAAACTACTGTTGTCACCCAAATAAGCTCAACTCTGCTTGGCATCTTTGCTCACACTCAAAACTTCCTCAGACATGTTATACTTTGATTCCCCCCCCCCCCTAAATAAAAAGGAAAAATTGAAACCTCTTTAGATCATAGTTATACCTGTATGCATGAACTGACATGCAATGTAACAATATCTGAGGCTTGGATGAAAGGATAAGACCTCATACTAGCCAATTTTCATCTAGATGGTAAAGGGCATATACATGTTTCCGTTCCCTGTGCATTGAGTGCGCTCTTTGTGAGTTAGGTTTAGTTGGACCTCCTCTCGGGGTAGATGTGGCAGTTGGACCTCTCCCAAATGAATCACTTAAAAAAACAAGAGTTGAAGAGCATACACACATGGAAAAGGTGAAGTACTATTAAATTATAAATTAGTGAACACCATCCAATAAATATATGTTAGTTGAGATATATAAAATGTAGCATACACAAATCGAAAAGTTGAAGTACTATTAAATTCTAAATCAGTGAACACCATCCAATAATTATATGTTAGTTGAGATTAAAATGTAGCATACACAAATGGAAAAGGTGAAGTTCTGTTAAATTCTAAACCAATGAACACCATCCAATAAATATATGTTAGTTGAGATATATAAAATGTAGTATACACAAATGGAAAAGGTGAAGTACTACTAAATTCTAAATTAGTGAACACCATCCAATAAATATATGTTAGTTGAGATATATAAAGGAGGAAGGAACCAAACATCTAATGATAAATGTTAAGATTCAAAAAGAAAACAAAGATAATTTAGTTAAATATGATGGTTTCATTGTGTCTAAAGCAATTAATATAACCTATATTGGTTTTTTTCTACTCTATTTTGACAAAATGCAACTAATAACTAGTGGTAAATCCAATGACTCTGGTTATTTATATTTAACCTCATCAAATATTCATGACAAAGATTAAATCATTGGGTGCAGGTCTCCCGGTACAGAGAAAGAATATTTGTGCAAGTAGTTAATTATAGTGTATGTAATGATATATTTTCATAGTGTATAGTATTTGTGGCTGTGTGATATTGTATGCATTTTTTACCATATTGCGAGGCAAATGAATATTGTACACTATGAGAACATATTGCTGCATACAATAATTTGTAAATGAAACCAACTGCAATCAAGTTAGTAATTTTGCAAAGCAGAGGTATTCCAAACATGTTTTTTCAGACTTGATCTATGACTATTGAATGCATCCTGTGGTGGGTTGTGACCTTGTGTGTGTTCATTGTAATTGAGCAGTGACCTTTCTAGAAGACATGCCATTCTAGAAGACATGCCAAGTTTATATGTTATGTTCATTAGTTAAATTTCATTGTATTTTTTTTACTGGTTATGTTCTGTACATTGGAATTGATAACTCATCTCAAGGACCAACTTTAACGCAGTGAAAAGTGGAGCGTTAAAGTTGAAAGAGATGAAAATTATGTATGAATTTATTACAACATTACTTTTCTAGATCTACCTTTGTTATTTACTTTTTCTTATACAATGATGATAAAAATATATGTGACAATATAACTTGAGAGAGAGAAAATATTAAAGTCATTGGTCTTGTTGGCCCTATGGGTAAAATGGGGGTTTCATTACCGTCTTGTTGTGACCCCTTTTGTTGACTTATGGTCCTTCATTTTCTATTTGGTCCTAGCACCCTTATTGTGTGTGGTACCTTAACCAACTTTGGTATGATTACTTAACCTTATTACATTTATTGTTTTATTATTATGTGACCACATGACCTTTGGTACCCTACTCTAAGTGTACTCAAATTTATTTTATGTTTTATTATGGTAACGACCCCAAAACCTAGGGTTTTCTAAGTGACCATTCTAGAAGACATTCCAGGTTTATATATTATGTTCATAACTTCACTCTTGGATTATCTTGGCATGAAAGAAGTATAGATTTGATATTTGCTGGACACATGAAGTTGAGTACACTTAAAGTAGGGTACCAAAGGTCATATGCTACCTCTTCGAGGGATTCTATAATTGTATTGTGAATTGTGAACCGTGATATCCAACCTGTGAGATCCAACCATGAAATGTGAACCTAAACCATCAACACACACACAAACTCTCTCTCTGAAGGTATGTCTTTTGACTACTTGTCCTTACAGTGACAAGAGCTGACTCAAAATCATGTCTGAGTATAAGGAATATCCAAACCAGATCTTTCTAGCATTATTATTGTTCTTTAATTACTATTCATTAGTTAAACTTCATAAATATTCATTGCTTATGTAGTTAGGACCTGTCATACCTTCCTAGGTTAGTGCCAAGCGAAGGGGCACTCGAGCGATTGTGTAACAAAGAAGGGTACCTTTCTCAGGATGAGAGTGGAGGTGATGGGGGTGCTTAGAATGTCTAAAGCTGATTTGAGATACTTGTAGATATGTGGTTTAGATTAATGGATTAGCAAAATCCTTCCCTTCCTCCCTACTTGCTTGATGTACCCAGTTGTGTGGTGGATTAGCATGAGTGACTATTCCTATCCTTGTGAGTGAGCTTGAGTAGTTCCTCACTGGTGGGTATCACATCCCGACTCGAGGTTGGTCTTTGAGTGATGAAAGAGTATAGGACATGAAGAGACCTATGGTTGGGTGGAACGTTGCAGCCACATAGCTAGCTGCTTAGACAACTTCAATCAAGATAATTGTTTACTGCTATATCTGATTATACCTAATTTATGTGTTATGAATGCTTATTTATTATTGTCAATTTGAATGAAATGACCAATTTGAGTTATTCAGTTAGATTCCTGTGAATGTCATGGAAAGGAATTTATTTATGTGCATTGCTCTATTGTTATGCTTGTGATGAACATGTTGCTAATTTCATGTTGTGTGTGCATTAATAGTGTTTAATTCTGCTGTGTATGTTTAATATGTATTTGTATGCACATTTAATTGTTAATGAATTTTGCAATATGGCCATGGGGGCGAAATTTAGCACCCCCTACATCATTCATCTTTTGTTTGTGGTCGGATTGGTGGGAGGGGACATGACAAAAAATCTAGAGTTAAACGTGCTTGATCCAAAGGACTATTGGGATTGGTGACCTCTTGGGAAGCCTTGGTTACCAGGTGCAAGCCTAAAAAATGATGATTGATGCTATGCGATTCATTTCGATAGAATCAATCTCACTTCTTCACCCCTATGAACATCACCCGATGCAATGAGTTGTAAGTGGGCTATTCAAACCCATGAGAAATCGGTTAGCTATGATTATACTCATGGGATATGAGTCATAAATTAATGACTTACACTATGCAGATGATCCCAAAACGGTTATATCATATCTTGGATTGTGAAACCTTCCCCACCCATATAACAAAAAAACTTTCAAAATGTATATGATTTTCATTATATATATATATAATTTTGGAAAAGTGGTTTTATTTAGTTATAATTATTAGCTATGAATTAACATTAAAAAAATGTTTTTAAACAATATTTTACATTGTATTTAAAATGTATGACATTATAAAGTAATCAATAATACACAATTAGATGAAAAATTAGAACCTAGAAAAAGTAACATATGAACATTTTAATATGGTTAAAAATGAAAAATGTTTGTTTTTTTTAAACATCAAAAGTAAAAATTGAAAAAAGGGGAAAACACAATTAAAAAAATGAAAATAGTAATTTTAGACAAAATTGAAAAATAATGAAAAAAACAATATTTGGGAAAAAAATGTTGACACTTTCTATCTAAGAAAATACAAAATAAATAAAACTAAAAAAAAGGCGTTGCTAATAGAACCACTTTTTGAAATGGGGTAATAACAAACATTAAATGTGACAATTAAAAAACAAGAACTCTAAAGCATTCTCATCAAGTTGGTAACTATGTTCCTTCCTAGAGTAATGATCATTTGGCTCTTTCATATGTTTTATGAAAATACAAATGATCGATTTCGGGAGATGAATGTAGCTCAAATAATACATCTGATTTAAATGTTGACTTATTTTTCAAATATAGATGCCTTTATAGGAATCTCTTAGTTTTTGTAATTGCAGCCCCAATACATGGGGTTCCATTCAAATTTGCTTGGTCATGTTAGTGATCTTAGGATTGGCTATCCATTCATTGTAGTCATCATTCAAACAATATGTTATTATGAAGGAGATTGAAAAGAGGGAACCTTTTTATTCATACTTATGAGAGAGAGCATCTGCTACCGAAATTCTCAAAAATTTTCTTTATCATTATGAGAGAGATCATTCTCCTTACTTTTCTTGTAAATCATCTTATAGTCATATCCCAAAATTTTGGTGACACATTTTTGTTACTTAGGGGAATATGTTTTTTAATCCATGAAATATTTTAGGCTACAATGAGCAATTTTAATTTGGAAATATTGATGAATTAAGGTATAGATTCTAGAGGCCCACAACATGCAATATATCCATCATCTCTTTTTCATAAGTCGATTTCCCTAGTGCCTCTCAAAGAGTTATTTGGTAGTAAAATCCAATTATATTCCCTCTTTCTTTCAATCCTTCTCCAATTCCTTTACCAAAGGTATCAAGTTCTAGGACAAAGGTATTAGCGAAGTCAAGCAAAGTGAGGGATAGGTTGGTACACATAGCCTCCTTAAGTCCTAGAAATCCATGTCTGTTACACTGTTTCAATTGAATGAATTTTTTTTTAGTAAAATTGTAAGGGGAGCTACAATCATATATTTTCGTACGATTTTTCTATAATAACCAAGGATACCAAGAAAACCTCTTAAGACTATAAAACATTTTAGGTGGGGTCAATCCTAATTCATTGCTTCAATATTCTTCAAATCCATACACAAATCATATTAACTAACAATATGGCCCAAATATTCCACTTTAGACACACCAAAGCTACATTTGGACATTTAAGAAAGAGTTGATGATCTGGTCCACAAATAATGATCATCGGTTCTAGTGGTTTCCATGAAATCCTTAACATCATGTTGATTAGTTGATTTCTTTATTAAAACTAACCACTACCTCATTTCCCATTAGTCAACCAATCAATCGACCACTCAATCGAGCCTCTAGTCGAATGCTATGCTAGTCCACTATCGTCTTCTGATTAACTATCACCAAAAGATCCAAAGGTGTGATGAACCTGCATAGCCTTTGGTTCCAACGCCCCCTCATCAACACAACATTTTGGAGATTTAGAAGGTGGAATTATGTTCATTTAACACCCCCCAATAATTGCACTTTCCTTAAAACCCAAGTATAGCTTGAAGTTTCACAAACTTAGATCCTGGTAGAGGCTTCATAAATATATCAACAATTTAATCACATGTCCTACATTAAAAAAGAGTTACAACATTGTTATGTACCAATTGTATCAAGTAGTGGACATGAATTTCAACATTCCTTATTTTATTGTGTGCAATATGGTTATCAATAACATGTATTGCACTCCAATTATCAAAATGGATAACAATAAAGGATTAAACAAGGAAACCATTATCGTCTAAAAGTTGACGTTGGCAAGCGGATTGGATGCACATGGTGCGACGTAGGAGAAAGCAACAAGTGTCCAAGTAAAATGCGCAAGAGGAAGATGTCAAAAAGTTGTCGGCTTGTTCACATTATTCTAATTTTTGGACCAAGTTTTTTAGGAAATTAGTTGTATGTGGACCTTTTTGTAAAGGCGCAAGTCTATAATTAGAGTTAGAACTGTAGTAGAAAATATCTAACATGGGTGTACCTTAGAGTGGATCTTAAGTCTTGGTCAAGTTGTTTTGCGAACTATTATGTTTTCTGGGTTTGGTATGAGACTGTCGACTAAGGGATGTGTCTTGAAGATGCATTTTAACATGCAGAAGTAATATGATAAAGATGTTGCTGGAAACTCTATGTTCCCTTTGTCTGTAATGCGATCTATGATCTTGTGATTGTTGTCTCTGTGTTTAATTGATGAGATTTGAATGGTTGATATGTTGCGATCTAATTTCTTAATGGTTTTTTGAATGATGAGAAGTCTTTGCATGGTGAATGAATTATTGCATGTCGATCTCTTTTCTGAATAATGAAATGGTGCAATACTAGATTTGGTACAAATGATGGGAAATGGATGAATGAATGATATGATAAAACCTTGTTTTGGATCTTTGGGTGGTATTGCGACAGAGAGACATTAGGTGTGCAAGTTCTCTTCCCTTATGCAGAAACATGGTTCTTGTATCCCTCCCTCAAACATCTCGGGTGAGATTTTTCTGCTTCGCAGGTGTTGTTGGATAGGGTAAAACCTGTCCGGACTGGTGTTTAGGGAGATTGCGTCCAAGGGTGTAGATAGCGAGTGAACCCCTATCGACTGAAGTGTGTCAACAAATGGTTTCATTGTCGGGACCATAGTGTAAGAAAGAAGAGGACATGTTGTGGCATTCGACGAAGTTAGAGATCCATGATTGGTTCGATTAGAAGGCCCGAGAATTAGCAATAGAAGAAAACCAGAGTTCTAAATTGACAACATAAGAGTGGTTGGGAAGAAATATTTACTCTGATATCCACAAATATTTTTTCACCAAGTTCCCAATCATTTTGTATGAATGGTTGGCACAACTTACCTTCCAGAAAAGAAATTTCCGAGGAGCCGAACCTACTTACTGGACCCCTGAGCTGATTCAAAAACTAAAAAGGGTAGACGACAGGGTGTCAAGGGCTATCGAAGTGTGGCTCGAGAGAATTTTGGAAGGATATACTACTCAGGAATTTGTTGTTGAAACAGTCAAATCCTATAGCAACGCAGAAAGGGAATTCTCCAAGGACCAAGAGGTAGGTTTCTATCGTCTTTGCAATTGTGGATTAAGATGCTTATCTGCGAAAAGGGTATACTGAAGATGAATTCCGACGAGTAGAGATATGGTGTGTGGAGGTCACATGTACTATGGAGATGAGGGTTAGATGGAATGATACAAGGCATATGGATGAGAGTTACGACAAAAATATAAGGGAAGTTGAGGAAGAGTGTGGTCTTCTGCGAAGTTGGGTAAGGTTTCGACAAGAGAAGATGTAGAGGACTGATGAGAGTCGTGGTGCAACCAGAACAAGAAACTATGAGAGAATATCACAAGGGGATAAGCAACCCTACATGACAAAGGAGACGATTAGGATACGCTCGGGCTCAAGGAAGGACCAACCCAAATCAACCACGTACCTACACCTTCGTGCCCTGTACCACATTCAGGAAGGAAACCTAGATCATCACAAGACTATTCGGTGTGCCACGATCAAAGTATCAGTAGCAGATCAAAGAGCACAACAAGAAGGCCCAAAATGGTGGGTGACGATGTAAAATTACCTTTGTTCCATGGGAACAGGATGGAATATCCCAAGAAATATTGGTTTGTCTATGAATCAGTATGGACTGTGAAGCAAGTCCAAGATGAAGACATTAAGAAGGGGAAACTTGCGACAAATTTCCGAGGTCGTGCATTAGATTGGTATATGAAGTTTGTACAAGTTTCGATAGGGAATCAACATAAGACTTTGTCATAGATTAGGACCAGGTTGATTGAGGAATTCTGGAAACTCAAGTTTGAGTCTCAATACATTACTGAATTGAAGGAAATCAAGTAATATCCAAACGATTCAATTTGAGATTTTGATTAGTGATTCAAAAAGCTGATGGATAAGATTAGATTCAGAATGAATGATATGCGACACAAAGAATGGTTCATTGCAGCATTGGTTCCACACATTCAAATTCCCTTAATGCAACAAAAGATTGCGACACAAACCGAGGCTTTGGAAATTGTGATGAAGCTGGAGGCTTTACCAGTTGGGGAAATAGGGTTTGGGATGGATTAGATCTAATCGCAATTGGAAAATTTGACAATTCAGTTGCAAGATATTAAGAAGGGAAAGGAAATTCATTAAGAAGTATGGTGTATACGATGTCACATTGAAGGAAATCACAAGGATATATGTCCAGACTTTCGTGAATACTTACAGGCTAACACTCCTAATCCATTGAGTCAAGGCGGTTTTCCATGTTGTTGGATCTATCAAACTTGAGGACATCGACATGAGGAAAGCATATGAAGCAAACAAAGACTTCTAAACCCACATGATTCGCATTTTAACCCACAATGATCAACCAATGGAAAATAATTCCATATTGGAAATATTAAAATGAATGATGAAATATTACAAAGTGAGTGCCATATATATATAAATTGGAAAGGAACTTTGGATACCATCCATGAAAGGATGCGTCATTTTAGAATAGTTTACTAATAACTATTTATTAATTATTAATTATGAATATCAATATGTATTAATATTAATAATTCATATATATATATATATATATATATATTGTTTGTTTGTTGTTATTATTTAAGTTTGTTACATTGCCACTCCCTTAGAAAGGATTTGTCCTCAAAGCCTTATAATGTTTCTGCATCATTTTTTGTGGTGTCATAGCTGATGAAACATGTCGATACGAACTACTAAGAGTTGAGTTCAACTTCCGATATGTGGATGAATCAATCCATCCCAAATTGATTTGTTGTGGACTGTTGGCATTCCATACTGATCTATCGTTAGGATATTTGATCACATTGGTACCGCTATCTTTCGACATTTCCCACCTTTTAGAATATATGTTTTTATGGTTGGGGTGTCGATATGGAATTTTCACAATGTCATTGTCTTTTACGAGTGTCATTTTTTTAGCATTGATCTGAGTAGAAAGTTGTGTTTTCGTCTCTTGAGGTTTTAAGGTTTCGTTCTGTATCTTTTTCAACTTGTTTTCTAACTGCATTTTATCATTTTGAAAGTTCTTAATCACTTCTACATGTGATTTTCTGTCATCTTCAGACTTCTTAAGTTGTTCCTTAAGATCTTCATTATGCCTTCTGATACAACAATTTTCTTCCTGTTTTGTCTATAAGTTTTCCTTCAATGTCTTCCGTAGATTGTTCTGTCTTCCGACTACTTTTCAACTTCTTAATTTTTGTGACTAGTGTCTTGTTATGATTACCTAATCTAAAAATTTCTTCGGAATGTCTTGATAAAACCTTGTTGACTTTTGTCGGTTCTAACTTATGTGTCTTCTTATTGTCGTCATACCGCTGCTGGAGTTTTTCTTTTTGTTGTTTATGATGACGTAACTCTTCTCCTTGATTTTCTAACCTCATCCTGACTTGCGCCAATTCAACATATTTTTCCATGATGAGTTTGTTTAGATGATTTATTTCTTCTTCTAATTCATTATCGCATCCATATGGTGATTTGTTGTCATTTTTTGACTTTTTGATCTGGTCTTCTAGGTTTTGATTATGAATTTTTAAACATGATATTTCTTTATCCTGATCAGATAACATTTTCTTGTTATCTCTTATGGTTTGTTCTAGCTGTCGATTCTGATTCCAAAAGCGGTGATTCTCATCATCTTTCCACTCTTTCAACCACGTTTTCATCTCAACCTCAGCTTGTAGACTTTTATTGATCGCCTTGTATTGTTCTAACTCGTCCACTATTGTTTGTAGTTGTGCCTTCATTTCCGAATATGTAGTAGACATTGTTTGTGACTATGTTTCTACTTCACTTTTGTCTTCGTTTCTTCTAGAAGGGTAGATACAAAAGCTGCAATAATTCTCAATATGTCTCTTTTGGTAAAAACCTTTCTTCGACTATTTCTTGTTAGGTCAAATAACCTATTTTTTCCAAAAATATTTATTTTTTTAATAAAATAATAATAATAATAATAATAATAATAATAATAATAATTATTTTTAAACTTAAGTTATATAAAATAATATATAACCTTCCAAATTCTAGTCCTTGACTTTTATTTTTTTCCAATACTTTTGTAAAATGCAAGTATATTGGGTGGTTGGGAGGAATAAGTGTTACCTTCCACACCTAGGTTCAAATCCTACTTGTTTCTTTGTAGTTATTATTGTGCACTTTTTATATTCAAACTCAAACCCACTTTAAGAAACCATGTGTGGTTTCACTTTTACCCTCTTTTTTTTTCCTTTTCCTTTTATCTTTTTTTTTCTTAACTTTTCTTTTTAACTTATTTTCTTTTTATTCTTTATTTTTCCCTCTCATTCTTGCTCTGATACCACTTGAAGCAAACAAAGACTTCTAAACCCACATGATTCGCATTTTAACCCATAATGATTACTTAGTTGAATAATCAACCAATGGAAAATAATTCCATATTAAAATTATTAAATAAATATTAAAATGAATGATGAAATATTACAAAGTGAGTGCCATATATATATAAATTGGAAAGGCACTTTGGATACCATCCATGAAAGGATGCGTCATTTTAGAATAGTTTACTAATAACTATTTATTAATTATTAATTATGAATATCAATATGTATTAATATTAATAATTCATATTGATATATATACATATTGTTTGTTGTTATTATTTAAGTTTGTTACAACATATACCTCCAAAAGATTGTGTCGAAGCCAACAAACCTATTTTTCAATTTCTATGGATCAGTAGGTCATGAAGAGAAGGATTGTAGATCATATGACTTGCTCCAAGAGAGAGCAATGGACACATATTTCATGAATGGGGAAGAACACTGACCAGTAGAGAGGCCATAACCGCAACAACCACCACAGTTTGTACAACAACAACTGAATTTTTCTCTGCTGCAGCCGAAGTACAATCATATGCAGTATGCTCAGCAGAAGCCGTAGTGTACTCAACCGCAGTATATTTAATTGTATCCTAATTAGCAGCAGCTGTTTAATCAACTGCAGTACCAACCACAAGGAGGATTCTGAGGAGGTCAGAATGGAGGCTTCAGTTGAGGAGGAGGGCGAGGTCGTGGACCTGTACAATTCTATAACTACAGAGTGTTGGTTCATTATCAACGAGATTTCCCAAACCTTCAGTTCCAATGTAACTATTGTATCATCGCATATCACACTGTTGAAGATTGTCCCCAACTGATCGTGAAGTGGCAAGCAAAGAATGTTTCACCACCATAGAACAAAAACCAGAATGTGAACTAGGATACGAACCAGGATGCGAACCAACCTCAATATCAGAATCAAGGACCAACTATAGGAAAAGTTTTGACAGAACCCAGGATGCAACCTGTAGATGTTGGGATCTTAAATCTATGAGGCACGACAATGAGAGATGATGGTCCACTCCTGTAGATTCGATTGGGGTCTTGAAATAATGTGCAATTTGATGTTGACACCGAGATAGACACATTCTTCGATGTAAGAGACATCATAAAAAGAGATACGAGTAAGTTTTGTATCTATGAAATGCCATCTTATTTTGATTCGACACTTGTAGCAGGACCATCACAGAAGGTTGGAACATTGCAAAGTTTCTTAGAAATTTGCTTGTTGTTAGAGAAATATCCTGATGCTCTAGCCGAGATATCAAGTCTGCTATACCGACCAGATAAAGAATGACAGGACTACGCTATGAACTCCTTGCATAAGAAGAAAACCAGAAGGGAGATGAGAATGAATGTCCAATCTGGTGACTATGATGTGGACTCAGTCATCTTGGATCTAGGCTCAAATATCAATATTTTGACAAAAAAACATGGCAAATATTGAGGAAACCATGTATGGTTTGGTCTCCCGTACAACTACAACTAGCAAATCAGGCAAGGGTGTCACTAGCTGGTCGAGTGTCTCACCTACTTGTCGAAGTGGAAGGAATGAATACTTATGCAGACTTTGACGTTATTGGAATCATGGACGAAAGTAGTTCATATCTCACGCTACTGGGGATTAGATGGGATAATGATAATATGACGATTATCAACTTCAAGAAGAGAGTAATGACTTTTGAGAATCATGACATACAAATCATTGCCCCATTGGATCTTAGTGAAGATAGAAGATATGTCAAACAAATAAAGGAGGAAGTTATGGGAGGATGGGACCATGCCTACCATATTTCTGAGGAGTACTTCCATCCCACTTTGGAAGGGGAGCTGAGTTGGCAAAGTTCTAGCTCTGCATCTTTAGATTCTGATGATGCACTGGAGAATTGGCAGAATTGGCTACATGAAGTATCGATCTGGAAATGTGGGCGAGTCACTCAGTCATTGTGTTGGGTTGCAACAGAGGTTATTGAGCTACCAAAATATGAAGGGACACCTGATTTGTTTGAGTTTATCGATGAGTTCGAAGACATGGTATCAGAGACCCAACGACTATTGGCATTGGAGGAAGTGCTGAAGGCCACTCCAACAAGATGGTGGGCAATGCATAAGAACTCGATCGATGATTGGATGATATGTCAAAGATTGATGGAAATTTGATTTGGAGCAGCAAAGCATTATGAGGGAGAGAAGTATGATGGAAGGAATGATCCCAATGATCATATGGCCGCATGCCAGACTATGTGGGTGTCAAGACCAAAGGACGAATGGGTACATTCCTTTGTCCAAATAGTGGATGAGATGCTGCGACAATGGTACATATTAGAGGAACTCCGAAGGGAGATTACAACATGGGAAGACTTGATGGTATGTTTCAGCCACACTTTCAGCTTAGCGGATGCTGATCCAATGATACATAGCACGCTTCAACACATTTGAGATGTCATCTTGGAAATAGTTCTAGTGGCATTTTCAGCAGAATCACATGAGACACCAGTAACATAGAGATGAAAGAATGTTACAATGTGACAGGAGAACATGGTGATGGGGATGATCCATGGAATATTAATATCACAGAATCCAAAGGAAGTCGAGATATCTTGGTACCAAATATACCGACAGATAAATTCCAACAACCTCTTAAGATTCAAAAGGTCAATATTGGGATGACAGAGGACACAAAGTTCTCCAATTCAGGAGATTATTGGGACGAACCCGCTATGGAGAATATCACTGATTCACTGCATGAGTTCCATGATTTATTTCTGACCAAGTTTGTTGAGATGAAGGGAATTTTAGGGGAATTGGGAGAGATTAAAATCCCACTAAATCTAAATGCAAAGCTAGTAAAGAAACATCTGTATCGACTGAATCCACGATATAAGGAACGAGTCAAAGCTGAGCTCAATAGGATGCTGGATGCTGGCATCATCGATACTGTGGAAGAATTGGAATGGATCAATCCAATGGCGGTTCAAGATAAGAAGACATGAGAAATCCAGATCTGTTTCGACCTCTGGAAGTTAAATGATGCATGTCTCCATGATCCGTTCCCAACACCATTTACTAACGAAGTACTCGAAGGATTCGGTGGCCAAGAGATCTATTCATTCATAGATGGATTTTTAGGTTACCATTAGATAAAGATTGCAAAGGAAGATCGACACAAGGTGAATTTTGTGAAGGAATGGGGACGTTTCCAGTACACAGTGATGTCGTTTGGACTAAAAAATGCACCTACGATCTTCTCAAGGACAGTCATTAGAGGAAATTTCAACTCAAAATGGGCCTTTTAACTTTTATTCAAATTCCATGTCATCATGTGTTAGCCAATGAAATTGCTTTAAATTTGAAATACCGTATAGGTCTTAAACACTTTTTTAATATAAATTTGGGGATAGGTATCATAAAAAAAACTACTTTTTTTGTTTGTATTTTTGACATATCTCCCTGTGTTTTTACTCAAATTTCGATTAGGAGAGCTCGTTGGATGTGGAATTAAATTACGCATCCAACGAGTACCCACTCGGCATACTTTTGAAGGACCCCTCTACCCCAAAAACAAGAAATACCTGAAAAAACGGAATGATGGTGTCATCATTCCATTTTTTCAGGTATTTCTTGTTTTTGGGGTAGAGGGGTCCGTCAAAAGTATGCCGAGTGGGTACTCATGGGATGCAGAATTTGATTCCACATCCAACGAGCTCTCCCGATCGAAATTTGAGTAAAATTATAGGGAGATATGTCAAAAATACAAACAAAAAAGTAGTTTTTTTCTTTTCTTCCTCCAAAATTTTTAAAATATTATTTTATTATTTTAACTATTATTTTATTAGTTCATTTTAGGAGGCCCATTTTGAGTTGAAATTTCGGGTTTCACTGGCAAGTTGAGAAGGATCGCCAAAAGGCATGGCATGATCAACATATCAAAGCAAAGTATTTCCAACAAGGAGATATGGTTCTCCTTTATGATAACAATTTTGAGAAGCATTCGGATAAGTTACAAATGAATTGGTTAGGACCTTATGTAATTCATTTCATCATTGATGGATGTATGGTGCATTTACAACAGATAGATGGTGCATTGCTGCCGAAGCTTGTGAATGGTAGTAGGATAAATCCCTATCGGGATAGCCAGGTGTAGAGCCATGCCTAATATACCATCCAGTAAAAAAGAAAAGAAAAAATATGGGAAGGCCATCATAGCAAGGAAGGTCGCAAGAGTGGAAAATATCCACACGTCATAGCATGAAGGAAGCTTGGCGACATTCGAGGAGGTGTGATAGAGTCAAATTGGGAAATAAATGAAGCAGTTGTAGCAGATGAGCAATGACAGATGAGCAATGACAGGTTTGGTTGATCATTGCCAAACTTGGCCGTGATGTTCAAAATCATTCGCACAAGTGTCTCCAAGGTTATAAGAGTCGACAGGAGGGGCATCGGATAAACCATTATGGTAGTTGAGCTGATCATAATGAAGGTAATTAACAGAGCATAATGAAGAGTGAGAGAGTGATAGAGTTGCAGTGATGACTCAGGTAATTTCGAGTGGAAGCACCAAGGAATCCCCGCCATCGAGAACACTGCTTGAAGAATAAAGGATAGATATTCAAGAGGAATTTCCAAGAATAGTAAGGAAGAAGAGGTGCACAAATCGTCCACAATGTCCACTAGGGAAGAAGAGGTCCACACGAAATTCTACAAGGGCCGCATAAGTTGAAGCAGAGGTTGGGCCCTCGACGACAGGTGGAGAGGATTCCATGGCTTGGAAGGGGTGACTATTGATGATATCCGTGGGTATGTACCAACATGGAAGGCAGGCACACCATTAGTTAAGTTTTCTAAGAACCAAAGGTATCCCATCAATATTCCTATGATGCCAAAAGGGGTGCATGTCACCATGAATATAGTGCCATATTTGATGAAGATGACCTACAATGACCACGAAATTCTGAAATATCCAGAATGCACAACAAAAACTTATGATATGCAACTGCATGGTGATGGAGGTCTGTTCATTTGCGTGCCACATCAATGGGATTTGGGATTGCATCTATTGAGGTTGTTAGGCCTCACCCACATGCCACATTTTGGCCGCTCGGAAGAGGCAAATGCATGCACAAAGTATTTGTTGAATTTATTTCATGGAGGGTACTTGTGGCTTGATACAAAGGTATCAGTTACCATTGAATTGATATCACAAATCACCAGGTTTCCAATGGCAGGTGCCGACCCATCGAAATATTTCTGAGGTAAGAAAAACGATAAGCGGTTGGCTGCAAAGCTAAAGAGTAAGTATGACGTTGTCAGGGACAAACATGCATACATTATCAAAACCATCAATGATAAGGTTGTCCGAGTTGTAGCCAAGATGTTGGTTGTGAATATGGTGTGAAAGAACAAACCCAGTTAGTGCACTTCAGACATAATTTCATGCACATAGCAGTGCGCCGAAGGAGTCTAGATGAACATGTCATTGTTTCTATTGAATCAACTGACACATGATGCAATGATGGTACAAGAAGGTAATCAACCCTTTACATATTCATGGATGTTGATTTTAATTGAACTTGTGGGGTGGATGGAACCCACATTTTACCAAGGAATGGACGTGGAAGTCACCCTAACATGCAGGGGCGCATGATATCAGAACCTGTGGTGACTGGATGTTAAGGACCGACAAATCGACTGCACCATCTAGTTTTATTTATATTGGGATGCACTACCAGACAGAGCAAGAAAGGTTCTGCATCTCACTAAGGAGGCAATGACAAAGTATAAATGCATAACTTGCTTCACGATGGGACTCCATGCAATACATATTCAAGCACAACGTGACGACGAGAAGCAATGGATCACCACAATGTATAAACTTATGGATGAAGAGATAGAGGCCATTATCAATGATTGGCATATCTAATTGAAAGTCCTAGTTAGTATAGAGGAGTTGTTGGACACAGAACTGGGTCCACCACGTGACATGACAATATATTAGGAGCAAGAAAAGGAGAGTGACTAGGAGTTCGAGGAAGAGTTGTCTAAGACTTCAATGGATTTTGAGGTAAAAGGAAATTTGAAGAAGGAAGGACCAAAAGAAGGTTTGAGTAGGGCGAGGGAAGAAACACATAAAAAATTCTAGATGGCCAGGTCAATCGCATACTAGCTGTGATCACTACCACGACTTTTGAGAGCTAGGTGCAACTGAAGCACCATTCGAACGAGTATTTCCACCAGGTTAAGAGATTGTTGTAATCCATATAAAATTCTATATTGGAGAAGGTACCACAAGTGGACATGTTGCAAAGAGAAACAAAGATTAGTACAGGGAAAAGAGTAAGGATTGTCCAGATTCCACCGCGTGCACTAGAATTCATAAGCGAATATGTCGACACAACCATGCAACAATTCGACATGATTAGTCTTGATGTCAACAAGATACCTACGCAGATGCTTTTACAACTATAGAAGGAAGCAAGCCAGGAGATCACATATCTAGAAGCAATTGTGTGTGATCAGCTTGTTAAGTTGCATGAGCAGGTGGCTCAATCAAAAGAGGAAATTGCATGCATGAAGGAAGCACAAGAGGTAGAGCTCATTTCAAAAGAAAAGGCCTTAGGCAACTGAGAGTGATTGGAAAAGGCCATCATGTTCACATGCCAAGAAATTCCATACATCACGATAGAGATGTTTTATGAAGCAAAGATACTGCCACTACTACATTTCGATCCAAAATCCGACAGAAAAATCCGACGGCGCGTGGATTTCTCTTTTTAAACTTACCAAAAATCACAAGAATACATTTTTTTTTTGTAAATGTGTCCACAAGCATCGGTGAAGCGACAGAGCATTAGTGTAAGCGTCGCTGAAGCGACAGAGCGTTAGTGTAAGCGTCGCTTAAGCGACGACGCCTTTAATTGGTCAACTATTTAACATGGAAAGCACCGTCGCATATCCGACGCTTAGGTTCATTTCCTACCCATTAGGCTAGTGGGTATATGTATTTATTAGTATAATATCATAAATATGAAGTTTACAATAGTGAAATAACTCACAAGAAAAATAATATCTAAATAACCAAGCATAAAACTAACTATTTTTAGGATTTAAAAAAAAATACTATGTTTAGGGTTTTTCCAATTTTCCAATTTTTATAATGTTTTGCATAAAAGTACAGGAATTTAATAAAAATATGATAGAGTGAATATGAGGGATTTTAAAACCCCAACTCATCCTCTTTTAAATATACAAGGGGTTGTGATCAATTCCTCTTCCAATCATCTCGACAATTGTACTTTATAAGAACTAGGACAAAACCAATAAACCTGAAAAACTGGGTTATGTTATTTAATCTCCTAGTTAGAACAAAATGAAAACTCAAAGTATTTATTTGGTAGGATAATCTCCAAGGAGATATGCGGAAATAATCCAATTGACAAGGAAAGGTAATGTGCATAAAAAACCTAGTATTTTACTTTACCTTAGTCACCTCCTCGCATAGAAAGACAAAGAAACACTAGACATCTTACCACAATTGTAGAGACAAGGAGAAGAGAGCATAAATCCTCCCAAGATTTCTCTTATTGTTTTACAATTTTCCTTGAATTAGGTTCTAGTGAAGATAATTTGGAGTTCCTTTTTAAATATAATTCAAGCTATGGAAGAAAAGTTTCGGTAAATTGTTATGTTGAATTGGAAGCATATTGATGTGGATTCAGGTGAAAGTGCATGTATTCAGTTTTCTAGTTCTCTTCATTCCATCAATAAAAATGTTGTGACGTGGGGTCAGGAGCACTATCATAAATAGGATGGACATATATTAGAGGTAAAGAATGAGATTGATCGGATTTTTTTCATCTCATAAGGAGGGTATTTTAGACATGGGATCTCACGAAAAAATTATTGGATTAGAGAATATGAGGAATAATCCTATTTGGGATAAAGATATTGAGTGGAGGTGAAAAAGTTTATCTCTTTGTATTTCTTCAATATACTAGGATACTAAATTATTCTAGAAATGTGCTAGACACATAAGGAACCTAAACACCATTTGTGAATTGAAAGATGGGGAAGTACATCAAGTTCATGGATTATGGGATCTTGTTGGACTAGGGGTCAATCATTTTAATTATATCTACAAAGAACCATTTGAATCCAACCTAGGGGAGATCCTAAAATTGGTGGTGTTCTTTCAAGGATGTTTGAGGAGGAAAAGAAGATGGATCTCTTTCAAATAGTGAAAAAGGAATAATTGTGTTCCTTCCTCTTAATATTTCCAAATGGATAAGATTCTAGGGTCATATGGGTGACCAACTAAGTTTTATGTGGATTCGACTTCTTAGAAATAATTGGTGATGATCTATTAAAGGTGGAGGAGGAAGTTTAGATGACTAGGACGATGCATACTAGTTTAAATTCAATATTCCTAGAATCCATCCCAAAGGTGGATTGGGGCCTATGAAATTCAAATATTTCATACCATTATCACTTTGCAATTGCATATATACGATAATTTCAAAGGTGATAGTTGTTCACCTCAAGCCTCTTACTTCAATGGTGATATCTATGAAATAGTTTGTGTTCCCCAAGGTAAAATTGATTCGCAAGGCTATCAACTCATACTTGGAAGGTATGCACTTGATTAATACCTCTCATATTCTTGTGACTATCATTAAATTATTACTGCCTCGTGATCGAGATCGGGAGTACACGTATCTGATCCGGCCAGATGGATTGAATGAATTGTTGGATCAAATCGCCCGCTTGAACAGGTTAGTCCCAGTGAAAGTATCATTCTCAGGAAGTAGTAGTACGAGGGATGGATGCTTACCAGCCTAGGGTCATCTCTCTCACACTAGTCAGCTAGTTTCAGTTTCATTCAGGTAGGTCAGGCTGTTCCAGTTTTAGGTGTATCAATGAGGGTCAACAAGACAATCCAAGACCCGTACGCCAGGTTGTTGTCTCAGATTCATTCTGCAAAAAACCCCAGCGGGGGTTGGAAAGCGCCTTTGCTACATGACATATGTGCGACAACAAGGATGCTGCTTGTTGAGGTGCGATTTGAAATGCAACTGAGGGTTTGGAGACCTGGAGTTCTTGTCGAGTTGGGTGAGGGGTTTTCTTGGTACTGAAGACGGAGTTATGTGGCAATGAAATCTCCATTGCCGTACTCTCCGGGCATTAAACTCACCAACAGTATGCTGATTGACTGATGGTTAACTCGGGTCAAGGGATTCATCCTCTGTGTATAAATTATGCCATTTTGTGCTTGCTGATTCTAAAGTCTTGGTTTGATTCCCTCTTCTTCGTTTGAGGATTAAATTGGGGCATCATTTGTCGAGGTTTAAAGGAGAAGCATGCACTGTTGGAGAATACGAAGAATGGTTGCAGCTTTTTAAGCTCCGCATTGGATGAGGTAAGAGTCCTCTTGCTATTTTTACAAGCTTGAAGAGGTAAATAATTGTGTTCTTAAAGGGTTTGAAAGGATTGATACCTACCTTCCTTTCCATTTCTGGTCTTAGGTTGAAAAGTTGAATGACTCATATTTCTTCCCCTGCATAATTTCATGTGTCTATGTATTTCGCCCATGGGCGAGTTGATGAGGCCTTTAAGAAGTTTTGTGCTCTAACTACTGAAAATTGAACTCAAAAGCTCTCCATACCTCTACGTCTGGCTCTACACGTTGATAAAACGATCTGGGTTTTCCTCTCTATCTGTTTGATATATTAAATATATTTTATTTATTGTCTTACTCATATGATAATCCTTGTGGGTTTGCTTACTGAATCCATATGATGTTGACACCATTAATAAAATTAATTTGGCATTAGTCTTTGAGGGAAACCCCATTTTGTTTCTCTTTCTCTCTGGGCTATACTTAAACTTCTGGACTGAAACCTTGGAGGTTAAAATTACAATTAAGTTTCAGTAAAATTGTTTGTGTTCGTTGCAAACAGTCTTGGGTTTTGAACCTTCGGTGTTATTCAACCTTTGGCTTAGTCTCAGATAATTAACCTTATGATGTTGTTACATATTTTCCTTATGTGCAGCCTGGCATACTATTGCTGCTGCTTGCTCACGTCTATTTTAGTTTTTTCAATGCTCCCAATTGTTGGAAAAATGTATAAATATCTTTGAAAGAAAAAAATTGCAGTCTTTTATCAATATAAATCCTGCACCTGCAATTAAGATGGCCCAGTCTACACCTTCTCTCATATCCATAACGAAGGCACATGATAGCTTGTCATTGATTCACATTTCTTCATTGGCCTTCACATTTTGTCATGGTCATTCGTTGAAAGAAGAAGAAAATGAGAATCCAATATCCTTTACACGCATCTGGTTGGTTTATTAGTATTAAACAATATCATCATTGTTGTTCTTATGCAACATATCAATATATTTATGTCCAATATAACTTCATTTAAGGAATTTCTGTTTGTGTATTGTAGTTATTCGATGACTCAATTCAACATCATATTCATCGCTTGCGTGAAGCATGATCCTCGCACAAAATTCAACCACACTTTACTTTATAAATAGAACCCTCTTCAAGATTTGGTTGTCTGCCCAAAACTAATTGTGACTTGAAGCACTAAATAACTCAAAACTATATGCAACTAGGCAACTATAGGTTAAGACTGCAAATGCTTGATTGAACACAATGAGTGAACTCCTTACTATATAGATGGTACCATGCAATCAATATATGACATAAGGTTGCTCCCAAAAAAATGTTTTTAGTCTAGTCTCTTCAAGAGACTTGCAGTCAAACCTATACACCCTAAGAGTCTTCAGCATTATGCCGTATGTTTGGTATGTCAAACCATCCAAATATTATACACATTTTAGCTCTCCTCGGTAGCCACAATCCATGTGAAATGGGTTTCCTTGATTTTCAGTTTAGCTAACCTTCAGCTAGATGGAAGCCTATAACCAGGGACCAATACTATTTAGATGCTTAATTAAGGAAAGGAATGAACTCCACACAATCTAGATGGAAATACAAAATCAATCCGGGACAATTACAGGGATTCCATTGAAGTTTCTTCTTTTGTCCATCTTCTTGTAAAGTTATGTGGTCAAAGTTCAAACATAGGCTTTCTAAGAATCATCTAGGGGATATCTTATATTTTGTATGTTTGCACAAAGAAACATTGCTATTTCATTATGGAGCCTGCCCCTACCACATCTTAGAAAATTAGGGTTTTCTTGATCTGGGAGGCAACTGAGAATGGGAGATGATTTCATTTCTTATCATAAATGACAATCAGGAAAATAAAGACTTATTATTGTTTTACTTGAATATGGACATCGTGAGACATTCATGATCTACTTAAGAACTACATAAAGTTTAGGATGTAGCCATATTAACTAAGACTCTGAATATAGGGAAATTTTAGTTGTCCAACAGATGGTATCTTTGTAGACCATATAGTCTTCCAAGACCAAAATTTCCAAATTTCAACTGTTCTGTAAAACATTTCAGGTTAGGTATAGTACAAATGCATTATTAAGCATAATAGGTTATGGACAAATCAAGGTCAGTTTATGTTTCTTTAGATGGGCA
Source organism: Pseudotsuga menziesii (assembly GCA_001517045.1). NCBI lineage: Eukaryota > Viridiplantae > Streptophyta > Pinopsida > Pinales > Pinaceae > Pseudotsuga > Pseudotsuga menziesii. The sequence continues at coordinate 1,211,562 of LPNX011133110.1, forward strand.
GTTGGTAGAGTTATAAGAGATCAAACTAGGGTTAAGAGCTTCCCCAATGAAGACTAAATGTTAACAGTGTATATAAAATATTAAAAACAACACAAACATTTGAGAATACATACTTCAATTGATTACAAAACACAATAAGCAATTCTCACTTTCATTAATGAAACACAGTTGCTAACATGAATATAAAAAGACAACTAGCATGATATAATAATTCATCAAATAAAGAGTTATGGAAATAGACTTTACCTTCAAGTGTTCCCTTGATGTTAATGAAAGTACAATAGTAGGGATTGATAAGACCAAAGGAATAGTGATGCTGAGAAAAAACAAATCAACATCAAAATTGTATTTCAACTTGTTAGTATCACAATATCACCTCAACTTCTTCATTCAAACATTGAAAACCACAAGATGAACATCAAAAATACAAGTTAGAGTTTCACTCAGAAGTGTTTTATGATCCAAAAAAAAGATTTAACCACAGCCAACAAATAGGAAGAGAAATCCACGGCACCACCAGCATTAGAAAAAATATTGAAGTTGAGCAATCAAATATAAAACAGCATGACAAAGAAATTACCGTACTGTAAGCACAAATATTATCTAGTATATCCCCAAAACTGGGGAAGGGAACCCAAAGAGAATTGGGGGTGGATACATTGTTAGAAGGGAGGGGTTGCAAGAAAAAATTGGATGATGGTGTCATTGAAAAAATGATTTCATGATAAAAAAACCTTCTTGACACACTACTAGGGCATGAGGTGGAAAATATTTCCAAATTTGTTGATGAACACCACTAGGGATGAAAAGGAAAGTTCTAGCTTTAGGATGAGATTAACCAGAAGATGTATTGGGTCCTAGGCAATGTACTAGATTCTTAGGGATTCTCACTTAGGAGGATGTCGCACTTTAGATTGTATAGGAAAGTAGCTCATATGGTAGCTATCATTGAACACGAAAAAGTCACTATCTACATGCACTGTTAATAACAAAATAGAGAGAACCACTGAATAGCATTGCATCAGAAATGCATCATGTACATAACCCTTTCACAGCCTTCAATGTATGAAAGAGTTCCCATCCAATAATGACGACCATAAGTTTTAAAAAATGGTGGGTCCCTTTTGATAAGAATAACATCTAACAGTCAAGCAAACTAGACTGGGGATGTTTTTACCTGACAAGCACATAGATAATACGATGTAACTATGTTGACACAATCACAAAGGAGGAAACATGAATTCACGATGAAAGAGAAAGAAATGAGAGAAACCTTGTTATTATACAAAAATGACCTAAATAGGTCAATGGGGCTCACATGTAAATCCAACAACAATGGTAAAGTGTGAGCGCCTAATACACCTGAAAGGACAAAGGACTGTACAAGGACAAATATTAAGATAACAACACAAGATAAATCCAAGGAGGTAAACCATATACAATAAAGAAATACCCTAATCTATTTCACATGAGAGGAAGAATACTCGTCATTAGAAGATTGACTGGAAATTCTCTAGATTTATACCCTAGGGTAGAAACAGGTAGAAACAGGTAGATTGATTGTTGTAGGAAATTATCTAGGGTAGAAACAACAATCAATCTACCTGTTTCTACCCTAGATTGATTGATTTCGTCAGTACAAATACCCTAATCTATTTCTACCTGTTTGATTTAGCTTACTCTTATGCACAAACAGAACTCGAAGACGAGCCCAAACTGCATTTGAATCAGAAGAAAAGCCCACTGCCTGTCTGTCAAACTAAAGGCCCAAATGGAGAAACTGGGGATGTCATCTGTATAATGGCATGGGCTAAGGACCAGGCTGGACCATCCCTGTTGAAGCTCTCAAAGCATCCAAGTTAAATGGATCCCTGTTGGAAGAGAGACACTAATTTATGTGCTTCTGTATGCTTTCAAATAGAAAACATGTGGCAACAAAATGGAATATTTGCAAGACAGAACTCATCCTATTCTCCCCAAGTTATTCTTAGGCCAACATCTAATTCACAAACTATTTTTGACCATTCCAGTCAGTTTAGCTACTTAGTAGTGGGCTCCTGAGGTTTGCGGGGTTCTATTGGCACCCAGATCCCTGGGATGAAAAAATGTGAAAGTTCTCTAACACTATTGATATTGATGTTGATATGCCTGAAATTCTGTAACACTGTCAGAGTTGATAATTATGTTGATATTCATGAAGCTTCTTTGTCAGGTACAGAAGCAAATGATAGTGCAATGCAATAGTAACTTGGCATTCCTTGTAATTTCCTTCTGATACTTCAACAGTCTCTTTTTCCTTTATAAATGAGTTTCCCTATGTTCCTTGTCTTATCCTAAACTAGCAAGTTAACTCACCAAATGCTTTATTTTCCTACTCCACTCCAGCTCAAGCTGCTCCTTCTTAGAGTTACCCTTTTCCATCAATGCCTCTATAGTTCTTATTCTACCATACTCTGCTCTTGAATCTATATCATCCCATCACACATTTCATTCTTCTGGGTCTCTATCGCCCTCCATATTTAATTGAGATGACAAATAGTTCTATCTAAAATAGATCAAGCCCAAAAAGCATTGGCGAAACCTGGCCCAGCTATTGGGAAAACTAGGGGAATTTCAATGAAATCAAATCTAAGTTTTCATTAATGATTAGTTATTACTTATCTGTTCCTCGTTATTACTAGGATCCGTTCTCAGGAATTCCACCATATCAGTTGCACTTGTAAGTAGATGGTCTTTAATAGATAAGTTAACCTCCTTGCTTGAGTTCATTTATTTTACCAGGCTTTCCATGTTCTTCAGCAAAAATAGATCACTATACATACATCTCTCTTCTATAG
>LPNX011133110.1:1217626-1290911 GCA_001517045.1 Pseudotsuga menziesii
TCATGGCCATGTTGAATTTCATATTTTATGAATTGAAACCTATTTCATAAATTTGTAAAACGTTTAAAATGCTGTATTAGATGAAAACAAGGATGTGATACCCTGAGATAAATATACGCCAAGCTCTAGGCTCTACACTTGTCTTCCTTCTTTTTCTATGCTGTTGCTTTGATATTTCTTGAGATTTCTGTGGCATAAATTTTGGATACTCCAGTAGTTGTAAGTCGATCATAACTATGTGTGGATTTTATTTTGTGAAAGTTGTGATTGATCAGGTTGGACAATTTGCATAGTTAAAAACAATTATGGGTGTAGACATAGTGATTTGCCAAAAAGTGTGGGTGAATATAGTAATTTGGTAATTTACCAAAACATGGGGGGCTTGCCCATGGCCATTTACGACCTCCTAGATCAATACCATGGTCTCTTTAAAATTTTTAGGGTGTTTTGTTCAAAACTTACGTTACATAGGCAGCATAGGATGATACAACTTTGAGATCTCAAAACAACAGGGGATTCACCATAGACCTCAGTTTGATAGGTTTGGCCCTTTGAATAATTCTTTTTGAAATTAAGGTATCTGTTGACTATGAATAAAACATTATGTACGTAGCTTTAATACAAAAAAAAGGTGGGATGCACGTGTAGCGTCCACAAGCACCAGCAAAATACTATCAAATCTCAAAAATTCAGGTTGCCTAACACCGAAAGTTAAAACACTTGAATACAAAGAGATGCAATAACTTGTCCAATTTAACAAAATAACAATGTCCAAAAGTCATAGGGCAAGCAAATCGACCATAAACATTAGGAGACAAAAATACTAGCAGGATGGGGGCCATCATGGTCATTGAGTGCAGGGGCCCACTGAATCACCATGGGAGCATCATCCACCCATCCATTATTAGCCTCTTTCGGAGGCGTAGGGTTCTCTAATATGACCAGGGCCAAAGTTGGAAAATGCTTATTATTCTTGGTCGGGGTAGGATGCCAACTATTTCCATGCTCCCTCTACTCTACCTTGCTTTCCCTTCCAATGGCAAGGTCTCTTATGATCAAAGGGGCTAAGTTGATGGGATCTTGAAACTTCCTCAAAGGCTCAAATACTTCTTGGGTAGCCTTATTTTGAGTATGTTGAACGGTCGCAATATGTCGCTCATACCCCTGCATAAAGGCAATAGTATGATCAATGACATTCCCATCAGGTAATCCACCCATCCTTACCATTGGGTTTCAAAAAATGGTTCTAGATAGTTCTAATACATGCAACACATATATGGCTTCAAAGATGAGAAGTATTCATGATATAACATTTTCTATTCATGCACACTTTTTGAGCACACTAAGAAATTGAAAATCAGATAGGTTGATGATCAAAGAGAGTGGCCATGCCATCAACCAGCATGAACCAATCTCCAAACGTACAAAAAGATACCAATTTCTCCTATGATAACATCATAACATGATTCTATCGAATCTCTACAAAATTTTCTTCCAACCCTTGCAAAAACTATTCCAAAGCTCAGAGGATTAATAATGGCTTAGACAATTAGGGTCATGAAGGCCATCTAAGATTCCTTTTCATCATAGGACACCATGATAGGTAAGAGCCCTTCTTTACCTTCTTAATTCTCAACCACATTAAAATCTCCACATGTAAGCCAAGGGGCATTTGGACTCATCAACCATCCAACCCTAGAACTGAGCTCTCTCATTGCCATCATTAGTAATTTCATAATCTATACAAACATCAAGGTGTGTCTCCAGTAATCTGGCATAAGTCTGATGTTGAACTTTATGGTAGGCTGCTTGTTATATAATGGAAGCTTAGAACTGTGGTTAGGGTTTTAAAGTTCATGATCTTGTTACGACTTCAATAATTTTGGATGTACTTATGTTATTAGTAGTGTTTAGGGCATCTTTAAGCTCTATTCTACATGTACTTGTTATTTTCTGACATTTTTCCATCATAATGTTTTCTGTCTTAAAATTTTCTTTCCTTCTATGGTTCACTGCCTTTGTTTTTTTCATTATGTTGCCTTTTGATTGAGCCCATTCATAATTACTTAATTTATGCTTCAGGTCACGGTGTACAGATTGATTTGTAAGGAGACTGTCGAAGAGAAAATTTTGCAAAGAGCTAGTAAAAAAAATACTGTTCAGCAGCTTGTTATGACAGGGGGTCATGCACAAGGTGATTTACTTCCTGCTGAAGATGTCGTTTCTTTGTTGCTGGATGATGCTCAGCTGGAGCAGACGATAAAGGAACAAATACCTATCCAGGTGCTTTTCAGATTTAAGACTCTGGCTTTCTTTCTGCTGGATATTTGTTGTCTGTGTATATTGGTGCAGAGAGGTTCTCAACAATTTATTGTGTAAATACTAAAACTTCATGGAAAAATACAAACTAAGAACTAGGTTTGTGCGGGAAGATTATATAAGTTGTTTCTTAGTATGATGCGGTTCCCATTATTAGGAATGCAATCTAAGATTAATATGATATGACTAAGTGTCTTGCTATGTGGCTAAATTTCCTTGCATCATTTTATTTCTGGTTGTCTCTCTGGCCTTTTTTCCAGCAAGTGTTCTTAGCACTTGCTTCTGTTTCCTTCTAATCTTATATTCTTATTTTTCATGTTTTGGCTCCTGCTATGATGATAACTATTGTGGCATAATTTATCTTGCCAGGGTAAGGATAGGCAGAGAAAGAAAAAGGGCATGTCCAGTGCAGCAAAAGCTATTCAAGTCAATGCTGAAGGTGATGTTTATTTAGAGGATTCTATAGTACCACCAGAGAATACTGTTGAACTAGATACTGGAAAGGCAGGAACTAGAAAGGTTAGTTTGTTTCTTTTCAGTATTTGATTGGGATAGTAAAGAATGCTGAGAAAAACACTATCTTGAAGGTTGGTTTGTATTATTTGTTAGTTATTGCAATTTTTTCGTTTGGCAAGTAAAGTGCTTATCTTTTAGACAGTTTGTGGGGATCTGTAAATTGATGTTATAAAAGATGTTCTGATTTTGTAGAGAAAATTTAATTCAGAGAGGAAGCCATCTTCAAAACCTAGAAACGCTCAGAAAACTGTCAAGGATTCAGAAACACCTCTAGAACAAATGGATCCTAAGCATTTGAGAATAGATGGTGATTCTAAACAGAAAGGAAGACCTGGGAAGAGAATGAAGAGGAGTGCAAATGATGGTTCACAACCAGGCAGACCTGCTGAGAAAGTTGCTGAGCCTGCAGAATCCCCTTCTTTTATTAATACAGGTAATATTGATGCCAATGTCGACATTGAAGAAGAAAATTCTTCTCACAGCTGGTCTTCTCCAAGATAGAGGTTCATTTCTGGGTTCCTTTTCAACAGACACTGCAAGGTGAATGGTACTAAATGATCACATGGCCTTGGTCTTATCCAACAAGAAGCATCTGATGGGAAAAAATTGTACAGGTAGGATCAGCAGTAGAAAATTGTAGACTGCTATGATTCATATTCATTCTACCTTTCGGGTTCTTTGAAACCACTATGTACTGATACACGTATGCCCTATTCTCAAGGTGCTTAAGCTAAAGTAACCCCCATGCTTGCAGCCTCAAATTATGCACAGGAAACTTGATAGCAGGCTATATTTTGGCATATGAGAGGTTTGAGAGCTATCTGAGGCTGCTTCAATGTATTTTATGTTCTAAGATCAATGAAATCTTCCCACCATGCATCAATATGTGTGGGTGTACATGTCATACTCAATGCTAGTCATACCATTCATTTTGGCAACCCCTCTCTCCATAGTTTTTGTGAACACATTTTTAGACTGTGTTGCACTTTTCTATGTAAACCCAATTCTGGCAGCTTCATTGCAGTGGGTTGCAGCTCCAGGCTAAGAATCAGTCTTTATTGCCTTCAATTTATATTTTCAGTTATTTCTGTTGGTCCACATATCCTTCAGTACTGGCCTATACTTTCATTGCCTGCTATACTGTATGCTTCCAATAACAATTATGAATTGATGCTGACTTTTCTCACAAGCATCTTTACCTCCTATTAATGGTACCTTTTATTTTAGCATCTTATTAGCACAACAATATTTAACTGTCGGGTACAGAGAGCAGGAAAAGACCTGTGTATGGTATCTTTTTGCTCAGGCCAACATCCCAACTGAGTTTTTAGTAAGCTAATGGCAGTTGTTGCTTCAAGCTGTTATATCCCCAAGTAAGTGCTGTAGGTAACTTCTTTGTATAGTTCCTTTTGTGATAACTTTATTATTATTTTATAATCTATCACAGAATAATTTTTGTATCTGACTTGCTCTCCAACTTCTGTTTTGTGCTTGGATGGCTTTGTGGGCACAGTTCTTTCATTATTGTAGGTTTTTATAGTGTCGACAGTTGGTCAATTCATTTGCACTCCTTTTATACTTTTATGGTGATGTCTATTTCTGAATTGTGTTTCTCTTAAATTACACTCTTCAATTTTGTTTGGCAAGCCTGTTTTCTTGAGGTCTAATATTTGAATTTCGATGTCTTCTGATATAGTCTCCAGTAATTTGGCATTTGTATTTTTTTTTTAAAAACACTTATAGTCGTCGGTTAAGCGACGACCTGTAGGTGATTTAAAAAAAAAAAAATTTCAATACCGTCGGTTAAGCGACGGTTCAGTTTTCATAATCCGTCGGATAGCCGTCTCTTAACCGACGTTGAAGTTTTCAAAATCCATCGGATATCCGTCGGTTAAGCGACAGTGTTCAGGTGATTAGGCGACGACCTGTAGATGATTTTTTTCTAAAAATTCAATACCGTCGCTTAACCGACGTTTAAGTTTTCATAATCCGTCGGATAGTTGTCGGTTAAGCGACAACGTGTTTAAAGTTTAATATGAATTAGATGTCGGATAACCGACGGTAAACTATGCTACCGCTTTACCGACGGATTGGGAAGATGTCGGATAACCGACGAAAATCCACCGATGCTTAAAAAAAATCATAGTGTCGTACATGCGACAGGGAAGTGTCGAAAATCCGACAATACAGCCGTCGGATTTTTGGTCGAAATGTAGTAGTGTGCGACTCAGAAAAATAATCACATACTTCAAGAAGGAGAATGAGGATCTGCTAGCACAGGTAGTCCCAAGTACACCAATGGAGTAGGTCATAGAGCGCAAAGGTAAGATCGAGGATGCAGCCACCTAGATCAAGGACTGTGAGAAAATGGCCAAGACGATGGTGGATGACACCATGCAGTTTTGGATAAGTGTGGTCCAGGATGAGAAACTGTAACAACTCGGTGCACAATTTCATGAGGCAGAGGCTCAACTAGAAGAAATGCAGGCATCCCTGAAAAAGATGCCCCTAGTTGTGCAGGTTAGCAAGGAAATAGAGTTGAAGGTGCTCCAACAACGAGCCAACAAAGCGCGTGAGAGGCACTAGCGTCGAACAACGCAGTTATATGAGTTCTAGGACATCCATGAAAAATTAGCACTTAAGGCGGTGAATGCACTTCCAAACACTCAAGAGGCACACACACAAGTGACAGAGAAGATTGCAGAACACCCGATTGAGCAGGACATGGAAGATTGTGTAACAATCAACACACAAACCAAGGAAGTAGTTGAGTAACTCAAAAAGGAATATGATGACTTCGAGGTCAAGATAAGTACACATACACTATCTAGCGGACGTGGTTTGAGGGCGAGCCACAATTTTGTGTTGGCATCTTGTTGGCAGGAGGATTGGATGCACATGGTGTGACATAGGATAAAGCCTATGGAAGAGGAAGATGTCGACAAGTGGTCAGCTTGGTTTCATTAGTCTAATTTTGGTCAAAGTTAGTTAGGAAATTAGTTGTATGTGAACCTTTTTGTAAAGGTGCAAGCCTATAAATAGAGTTAGAACTGTAGTAGAAAATATCTAACATCGGTGTAACTTAGAGCGAATATTAAGTCTTGGTGTTGTTTTGTGAACTATTCTATTTTCTCGGTTTGGTATGATACTGTTGACCAAGGGATGTGTATTGAATATGTATTTTAAAATGTAGAAGTAATATGATAAATATGTTGCTGGAAACTCTATGTTCCCTTTGTATGTGATGCAATCTATGATCTTGTGATTGTTGTCTCTGTGGTTAATTGTTGTGATCTCAATGCTTGATACTGTTACGAAGAAAACTTCCTATGGCTTGGGGTACCACAACAGATAGAGTAACCACAAAATAAATCAATCCTTCCCTATATGCAAGAGAAACCAAACATATAACACTAAAGGACCTTGAAACATACCTTATTTCGGACGATTGATGTAGATCCCCGTTGAGCTTTTCCGCTCTCTCTAGTATTGATAATTTGCTCTCTCAACATTCAGCAAACAAGACAAGCATGCTATATATAGTTGTGTTAGACCTACTCTAGCATATATAATCAATAAAAAATAAGCATTTAAAAGCATCCATGGATTCAATACTCATTTAAATACACATTATTGGACAGGAAAAGATATTTCTATTAATATAAATCAGAGATTACAATAGTGACAACCTCTGTCGGCACGTCTATGAATCGGAGAAACTGAGTACTCCACCACTTCAATCCTCCATATCTTGATAGCAAGCTCACAAGAAAATGCAATCTTGGGAAGAACACAAAGTGCTCCAAGGGACAAAGGGATGCAGACTCACGTATAAGCTCTAGCAACAATGGACTATAGTTTTCTTGCTCTTCAATGTATCAAAAGGGTTCCTTATATAGTGCTTCAACGGGGTAATGGAAGGTCAAATCCGAGTGATATAAAGGCATATGGAAGGCCAAGAGACAATTGACTCAGATCCACATCAAGGAAAACTCCAAAACTATTTGTCCTTTTTCACACATCCCGATGTACGCGGGTTTAAGGGTCAAATCCGCGTATATACGCGAGAATAGGTTTAAAAGTCACGTATAGTAAATAATGCATGTTTTTAGGGATGATATTGGAAACATCAAAGGTACAAACATTGATGTATTCCCAAAACTTTCGATGGCGAGAGAACCTGCCACTAATGACTGCAAGTCTCAAGGCACTCAAAAATGACTCTAGATTCCTATCCCAAAATAAATGATCTGAAGTCGATGGGATGAAATCCCCTGGAAGGAGGGCATTAATGCATCCCTAATCATCCAAAATGAGGTACTCAGGAAGGCTATATAATGTGGAAGGACTCGATCATAAAGTGCACGAACCAGTATCAGTACCGGGAATGGTCGACATGCAAAGTCAAGAGAACTGAGGAATGGCCGATTCATGTTTCAAATTCCTTTGAACAAGAGCATAAAGGTGAATGGTGACTGAATGTAGGTAGCATAGACTCTATATACAAAACTGGGACATCTCTACGACACAGGAGGCATCAACAGAGGCTCCATAGGGACTGGAAGCTTAACCAGTTGGTGGAGATAAACTCAGAGAAATGAGTAAAGCTCCTAAAGTCAAACTATTAACCCAACCAATGGATGTGATATACAGTGCTCTATTTGAAGATGACATGACTCGACTGCTACCAAAGATAACATCTTTTCTTGTCCGACTTTTTGGTTTTTTGATTTTTTTTTTTGGACTTTTTCAAATATTTTGAAAAGCTTGAAAAAGAATAAAAGTGCTTTATAGTTACATACTAGGAGGAGATGAGTGTCAATAGGAAAACAAACTAGTTCCAAGTAGCAGAACATACCTATGCTCAATGAAAGGACACATGTGTAGGATAACGACACTCGGGGGAAAGTCCCTTCCCGGTAAAAATAGGGAATCAAGCTACAAAGGATATATAAAATGGCTCTGCATGGTTAGACATGAGACAATATCGAGCTATATGGATGATAATCAAAGTCAGGGAAGCTGGCATAAGGCTCAATGAGGCAGGAAAAACTCATGATAATGCAATTACAACTTGACATGAGGGAGTCCTAGGGACAAAGGCTAGCAAAAAGATCAAGAGGAGTATGAGGCTCTTGTGCAAAGACATGACGATACTATACAAAGGACTCCCACACCCTAAAGGGAAAAATGTCGGCACAGGCACCAAATGCAACAAAGGAGCTAACTAGGGCACCCATGTATCGTCAAGCTCTACCATTCACATCATGTCACTTCTAAAACAGCAAGAAGGTTCCGTGACAAGATAGAATGGGTTTGTACCTAGGGTTATAATGAAATGGTCATAAGGCCATGCAAAATGCACATGGATGTGAAATATAACCTATATGCCAATTTAGACATAATACCTGAGAGCGGCACGAATAGATCAAAATAATGGTTGAAACGGTGCTCAAAACGGATTCCTACATCATCAGATTAGTCCAAAACGGTCCAAAATGGTCAGAAACGGTCCAAAACTGTAGAAAGGGGGTAAAAAATTTGAACAATTTCAAATTTTTTCTATAAATAGTAAAAAATTCAAAAATTACATATCATTTGAAATTTTTACCCATTTGAGCTCAGAACTTCAAACGCGAATTCTGGGAGCTTCGTCTGGCAAAATTCGACACCGTTTGTTCCAGGTAACTTCTCATGCCCTCCTCTTCCATTTGCATGTAATTTTTTTCAATTTCCATGGTCAAATTTTATTTTTAGGCCAGTCTAAATTGGTCTTTTCGGCCCACGTGGAAATCGGGGCTTTTTTTTTCGTATAGGGCTGGCTATATGCAGAAAAACCTCCCAAACCCGCGTACATATGCGGCTGTTTTGCAAACAGTCGTGTATGCGGTCACGAACATGGTTTTTTAAGGTATATAATGAGCTAAAATTATTTTTAATGTGCAATATGGTTCTAGAATGGAGGGAGAGGGAACATGGAGATGTAGAAGAGGCTGTTCGGGGTGGTTTGATGGCTCAACAAGTTCTACGTGCATGTGAGCTATACAAATTTTGGTGTCTTGGCAGCCCGAGGGCCAAACCAAGACTCCTGCAGATGCTAGTAGACTACTGGGATCCAAACTTAGAGTCTTTCCATATTGACGGGATGTCCCTCACTATAGAGGTGGAGAACATATACTTCATTACAGGATTGTCCTGACGGGGAGAGGTGTTGAACCTATGCTCTCGCAAGCCTGGAGGTGGCCTTACCATTGATGAGTACATTACAGTATACTGTTTTTCGGACATGAAAAATGTTGGGAGTCAAATCTCGACAAACTCCGTCCAGGTGCTAGGACTGAAAGCCATACTATTGGCACTCAGAAGGATAGCTGGTCTAGCATCACTCCACCAGGCCTCACGACCATTGATTTTCTATGTAGTGGAGTGCATGAGGCCCACAGTTTATGAATGGAGCACTGCACTATTGAGTAACATGAAGCAATAATTTAGTGACTGCAAGATGGGTAGGGTACGAAACTTCGGTTTCAACAGTATACTGAGCACGTTCTTCTTTGAGCGTGTTCTGGGGTTAAGCCCTAGAGCTAACGTTCCTCCTCATGGGGTTTGAGATCCGGCCCAATGACATTGGGAAGATGCTATGCACAGACTGGGCGGAGGTAGGGTGTCTAACCCCTACCCAGCGGATTTATTTCCATGGTGGCAGCGACATATTATTGCCATCGATGATTATCCCTATGCGGGAATAGATTTTCGGGGAGATCCCGACATGCCCCTACCACTAGGAGCAGCATATGGTGAAATTGGTAACGAATCCCAAACCCTGTTTTTAAATTTTTTTGAATTATTAATTTTTTTGAATTATTAATTTTTTTTTTGTGTTTTTTGATACATAGACTCAAAATACATGTTTTGGTGTGGCGACACATAGTGACAATATGTCATCTGTATGCAGATGTTGGACCACAGTAGCCTGATGACTTTCCTTGTCATAGATGGAGGGGAAGATGAGATGATATCATGGGTGTGGATGCAGAGTGGATGCTCCAAAGCATCCACACAAACTTTGTACGATTGACACACCAAATACCCATGGCGTAATTAGAGGACTTGCCTGAGGCCATGCAGTGTCAGGTGGTTGGGGTACCACGAGCATGGGTTCGATTATTTTGATGACTAGCTAGAGACGTGGTGTGCTACCACGATCAGAACCCCCTTCCTCCTCCACCACAAGCTTAGAGACCTGATAGTGATTCATTTTTGTACTACCGTGTATTATATTTTGGTGGCTTGGAAGCCCCATTATTGTATTATGACACTTATGTATTATGATGTCACATTTTGAATGTTTAATGAAATTTTTTTATGATGATCAATTTTATTTATTTACATGTGTGTAACAATGTATGTTTGTGATGTGCTTATGGTCTATGAAACAAATGTCAATCTAACACATAGTTAGCATATGAGTCAGCAACTTGATTAAAAATTCTTGGAACATGTATGTATGTTATGTTGTCAAATTTTCGTTCTAACAATCTCACACATAAGAATCTTCGTAACAATGTCAGATCCCTAATACGATACAAGCCATTAAGCCGTGACACTACTAACTGTGAATCAAGACGTGCCTCAATAGAGAGAACACCATGTGAAATGGCATCCCGTAATAGCTTGATAACGACACTATACTCAACAACATTGTTTGAAGAAGGCCGTAAACATACACCTCCCGAAGACAATACCTAACCTGTAGGAGTATAAATCACCCAAGCAGCAGAGGCTGAGTGTTGAGTGTGGCAGCTAACACCATCAACAAATCCTATGTAAGTGGAAGAATCCATTGACATCTGCCATAAGAAACGAAAGCTAATTAACAAACCCGATCACCATAAGAAAACCTAACTATGCAAAAAACTGTGCAATAATATACAATAATCAGCCCTGGCTGAAGATCATGCATAGTAATTTTTAAGATAGAGCCCATTTCTAGGCTCCACCAAGGCTGTCCCTTCATAATCCACCAGCTCATAGGTGCCCTTCTCTAACACACGTTTGACTACATAAGGGCCATGCCACATGGGATTAAACTTCCCTGACCCCAAGGGTTCTTTAGCTTGGTCCCACAAAAGAACCAAATATCCTTCACTAAACCTCCTCGGACGGATAGACTTATCATATTGGACCTTAACGCGATGCTTATTTACTTCTAGAGCCACTAAAGCATCTCGGCGCTGCTCATCAAGCTGCTCTAAGTGGACCAAACGTTCCTCCAATGCAGAAGTGTCTGGTAAAAGCTCTATGGATAGCTTCAATGAAGGGATTTTGCATTCAACCGACTATACAAACTCCACTCCATGTACGAGCTGATATGGAGAAAAACCAGTGGCAGTCTTAACCGCTATCCTATAGGCCCACAAAGCAGGATATAACATGATATGCCAATTCGTTTTGCTTTATGCGATGGTTCGTTGGAGAATGGATTTAAGTGATTTGTTCACTGCTTCAGCCTGTCCATTCGCCTGAGGGTAATAAGAAGATGAGTGCTCCTGCTTATACCCTAACTTTGAGGCCAACTCTTCCGTCATTCGATTCTGAAAGTGCCTACCATGGTCAGTGGCAAGCTCTTTCAGAATACCGAACCGAGTAATAATTTGGTTGAATACGAAATGTGCGACTGTCTCACCATTGGATTTAATTGTGGGCATAGCCTCAGCCCATTTCGTGAACTAATCAACAACCACTATAATATGATGATTCCCCCTAGCTGAAGCTGGGTTGAAATCCATGAAGTCAGGCCCCCACTTGGTGAAGGGACCGACAGTGATAATCAGATGTAACGGGGTAGGATGTGAGTGCATATTGCGTGCAAACACCTGATAAGGGTGACACTTATTGACCGCATTGACACAATCTTTAAAGATCAACGGCCAAAAATATCCTGCTCTCAATATTTTTTGGGCTGGAGAAAGCCCAGATAAATGACCACCACACGCCCCTCTGTGGCAATCATTCAGCACAACCTCAGCCTCTTCATGGGTTAAACAACGACATAAAATGGAATCTACCCCACGACGGTACAAAGTGTTATCCACTATAAGGTATTTCTTATATACGTGACGTAATCATCGTCGCTCGTCCTGTGAAAGGTGAGTAGGGACCTTCAACGTTTGTAAATATATGATAATATCCCCATATCATGGATCCAAAGTTGAGATAAGGAAAATATGCTCATCGACAAACGTATCCTCATAAACCTCCTCCTCCTCCTCCCTTGGGAAATCGCAAATGAGCTCCGCAAAAATTAACAATTTCTTTGATTTCGCCGAAACAAACTCGAGATCGAATTCTTGCAAAATAACAATCCATTTATTATACTTTCCCCCGATCATCCTTCTAGTGAGGATGAACTGAAATGGATTGACATGAGCTACCACCAGGGTTTGGCAAAGGAGAATGTAGTGTCTCAATCTCTGAACCACATGAACGGTAGCTAAGGCAAGTTTCTCCACATGGGTA
The DNA here is from genome assembly GCA_001517045.1 of Pseudotsuga menziesii. NCBI lineage: Eukaryota > Viridiplantae > Streptophyta > Pinopsida > Pinales > Pinaceae > Pseudotsuga > Pseudotsuga menziesii. The sequence continues at coordinate 1,229,981 of LPNX011133110.1, forward strand.
TAATGGATTTCCGCATCTATAAGGTTTCGGCTCAAATAATATATTACATGCTCATGGAGCTCCTCATCCTCCTAAACAAAAACCATACCAATTGTCTCCATGGACGCGACCACATAAATAAAAAAGTCACGGCTATAGTCGGGTGGACTAAACACAGGGGCCGATGCTAAGGCTCGCTTAAGAGCACCAAAGGACTCCTGGGCTTTCTCATCCCAGCAAAAGGTAGTGTCCTTCTTTAAAAGACACATAAAACCTTTAGTCAAATTGGAAAAGTTAACCATGAATCTCCGTAAGAAGTTCTCCATGCCTTGTAAACATTGAAGATGTCTAATATTTCTCCGGGGAGACAATTGAAGTAATGCCTCAACCTTTAAGGGATCGACTCTTATACCCTCCTTGGAAACAATGAACCCTAGTAAGCGACCAAACTTCACGCAAAAGATGCACTTATGTGTATTTAACCTAACCTGGTAGTGGCGGCATCTTTCAAATACTAACCTCAAATGGTAGGAATGACGCAATCTTAGCCGAGAATGAACAACAAGGTCATCCAAAAAGACTTCAATAATCGATTTGAGATCATGAAAAATCAAGGTCATAGCCCACTGAAATGTGGCTTCGGCATTTTTAAGACCGAAAGACATCTACTGATATGCAAACGTACCCCAAGGACAAATAAATGCAGTTTTGTGTTGATCCCCAGGTTTGATTTGAATCTGATTATATCCGGAAAAGTTGTCCATAAAGGAAAATACCTCTCTTCCTGCACACTCATCCAAAATCTGATCAATAAATGGTGTGGGAAAATTATCCTTAGGACAAGCACAGTTTAAATCGTGGAAATCATTGCATATATGGATCTTTCCCTGCTTCTTATCAACTGGAACGAGGTTTGAAACCCACTCCGTCAAGGGAACATGATAGATAAAACCGGCTTTTAATAGCTTTTCTATCTCAGCCTTAATCACGGGTGCTTTTCTAGGATTCACTGCACGCAAACATTGTCGAACATGCTTTGCATTTGGATAGGTCTTAATTTCATGTTGAAAAATACAAGGGTCGATACCTGGCATTTCCTCGTATGACCAAGCAAAGACGTCACAAAATTCTTTGAACAACTCAGTATACTCCTGAATCTCAGCATGGGAACATTCTACCCCAATATAGACATTCTCAATCTTGCCAGGATCGTGAGAGATATTGATAGGAATAGTAGGTGATATATTCGCCATGTTCCCATCAGCCATTTGACCAGGAGAGCTTAATGGAACCATGGGGCTACCAATATTCTCACCAAGAATCTCCCCAAAGTCCTCATGCTCCAAACGGTCAAGCTCGGGAAGAAAATAAGATCTATGATGTAACTCTTCCCAAGGTGGCTCAACCCTAGACATGGCCTCAATAATAGCTTCATCTGATGGAAAAACACTATCAAGGCAATCATGTGCATGAGAGGACTCAACTTCCCATGCAGGCAGCACATACGGGCCCTCCTCCTTCGTCCGCGAAGAGGAAGGACTAGGCTCTGCAACACCATCAAGATTCACTTGATATGCAATCATTGCTGTAGGCAATGACACATCCATTTCGATAGGTCCGTTCGAAGGACTCGGTGTAGGAAGATTTTAATGATCTTCCATAGGGGTAGTGTGAAAAGACACCAAATTCAATGAAGATGAAGCCCCATCGAAACTAGATCCGATCATAAGGACAGGTGTAGGACAAATAAATGTCCCCATAAGGGATGGATACATGCCTACACCCACACCCCCAGTTTCCGACTGAGAATGATCGATAATCGGGATAGAAGCTCCCGACGATGCACTAACACCTGGATTTTTGAATGATGTCTGATTAATCGTAACAATCTTCCCATTAAATGGAAAGCATACAACTCGAAATAGAGAAGAGGCTACATCTTGCATACTATACATCCAATTCTGACCCAGTAAAATATTGTAATCAAAGGGCGGATCAACCACCTCGACCTCGATCGCGACGGTCTTCCCTCCCAAACAGACCTTAAGAGAAGGAAGAATTCCGTGCAGCCGAAACAATCTACCATCAAAGGCAGTCAACATGGTAGTGGATTTAGACAACTCGGGAGAACCTAAGCCCTTCCAACATGACAAAGACATCACAGAAGTAGCAACGCCTTCGTCAATCACAGTGTGTTTGACGGTCATGTTAAGACATTCTACATGAATCAAGAGAGACATGTAGTAAGGCAAGCGAGGCTGTAGTCCCATGGTATCAAATTTGATGACGGAAGAAGAGTTATCATCATTCACCCCAAGAGAAGAAAGCAAAGCTTTCCTTTGTGAAGGACAACTCTAAAGAACTTCAAGCATAGACATTGCACAAGGATTTTGGCCCAAATCCTCGACAACAGAATAGTTCTGGGCGGCTCAAGCATTAGGATTGTGCCCCGAACGCTTTAGGACTCCCTTAGGAATGTGAGGTGCAATCTCAGGTTTATCTAGAGGGTTTTCAATACGCAAAGGGTTCTCGGTAGGAGGGGGTTTCTTCCCAAGGTCTGATTGTGACGAGCCATAGTATTTCGCATGAGTCAACACTTTAGTAGCACACACCATGTTGATGCACCCATGACCAGTACTAGTTTTCGGTGGATTTTTATCTCCACCCGATGTAGAATGAGGATCATGGGTTCTCGAGTTCATATTTTTAGTATGGGGTAAAGGATTGGTCAGCACAATTGGGCCCTGTACTATGAACCTCGAGGCATCTTCCATAGGAGGGCACAAGTGAGTGAGGTGGTCATCCTTACACAATTTCCAAGGAAACATAACCTTACGTTTAGATTGCTTGTCCCCCCCAGCATTACGGTCATTCTTGTCATTAAAATTGGCATTTTCGTTTTTGTTCCCACCCTTATGATTGTTTTTACCCTTTTTCTTATTCCTTTTGGGCTGCTGGTTTCCCTTCTGGTCTGACGATTGCACGGAAAGTACACTCGTCATTTGGGTGGGTTGAGATGAAGCCGTAGCTTGTCCCAGAGTGGATTGATTGACAGACAATGACTCACTTGTTTCGCAACTGAATCCACATGTTTGGCACTTGTACAACCCACAATGCCATCAGCATGTGGTCCAGGATTGATCTTGGGATCGAAACTAGAACGCGGAGCATTAGGTATGATCTCATATAATAGTCCGGATTGAACATAAATCAAATCCAATTCCTGTGCCCTAAAAATTGCTTGTTCCTCATTCTGAACTCTGGATGAAGAAATATCCTTCACGATGTAAGGTAGCAATGATTTAAGGAACCACTCAAGGAAAAACTATGGAGGTATGAAAGCTTTAATCAACCTCTTTCGTCTACGCCACTCTTGGATATGGTCCGAGATATGTGTGGCTTTGTCCTGCCGAAATGTCGACAAGAGTTTTGTAACAATGTCGTAACGCACTGGTAGCTGAAAGTGATTGAGGAAAGTCATAGCAAGATCATCGAACAAAACGAATGCCCCCCTTGGTAAATCTATGTACCATTTCACTGCAGGCCTGGTAAGGGTGCATTGAAATAGCCTTAAATGGAACAAATCATCGTGTAAGGAGTTGGAAGAGCACCAAAGGTGAAAGGTAGTGACATGTTCACTAGGATCTTCTCCTGGTTTTCCCTCAAGTTTGGGAATGTCTGAGGGAAGCTTAGTAGGGACAGCTGGCCAAGCTGGGTCATGAGATACAGGATCGTTCATTAGTCTCGATAAGTCAGGTAAATTTAACATTGCGAGGAAAGGGAGCCTAGGTTGAGCCGGTCTATGCCACTCTCCCTGATAGTTTTCGTTCATATAAGGCTGACTAATGTAAATACCATGGCCTTGGCCATAATATCCTCCTCCCGTTTGACCCGTGTAGGGTGGCATGGAAGTATTATGATGTGGTGTACCTTGACTATGTGGTGCTACAAATCCATAATTAGAGGAGTAAGAGGGTTGTTGATACTCGTACCCATAAGGTTGATAGCTTGGTCCATACTGCGGTCCATAAGATTGTCCATGAGAAGCTCCATAAGATGTCCCATGGGATATCCCATGAGAAGCTCCATAAGTAGGGATATGGGGAACTCCTTGTGATGGACCGTAAGATGATCTAGAAACATGAATATGACCTCCCGAGACAACAGGAGATACTTGACTCTGATATACTACTGTGCGGGCAGTCGCAGTACGAACCTGACTAGTAGAAACATTTCGACCTGAAGGACCACGAGAATGCGGGGGAGGAAGGGTTGTCAAAAATGCATTCGAAGGAGTAGGAATCGAGGACGAAGGGATGTGTGAAGGGATGTAAGTGGTATTCCCTATGGTCACTCATCTTGGTTCTGGTATCCGCATATGACTACTAAAATTAGGTCTAGGACGGGCACGTGAGGTAGATTCCACCGCCGGGATGGAAGGTGCAATGTGACTAGTGCTCCCAAATCTCTTAGCATGGAAAGGAATAGGTGTGCCCCCAGGCGTAGTGCTACGTTCAATTTCTAACTCGACATGATGTGCCAGATCATGTGCAGGGATATCAGGCATGCCATAGCTAACATGACTAGTGCTTGTGGGTTCATGGTGAGTCTTGTCACCTGGAAATGACCTGTGATTGATGGATCATAACCGGAATGTGAAGGTATATCTGGTGAAGGGTCATATACAAGAGTAGGATCTTCCTCCCCAACCTCTTGAGGTGGAGAAGAAATCTCAGGATTCTCATCCTTGTGATCTCCCATCGTGTGTGAATCAATGTGAGAATTAGTCTGCCCAGACTGTCTATTTCTCTCTCCCAAAGGAAGAGGAGATGTGGAAGGCGGAAGTCCTGCTAAATGACGAGAACAATGAAGTGTCGCACCTGAATCCACAATGACTCAAAAAATGAAAAAGACTCTATCTAATTACGCAAACCCTAGGCAAACTAATGTGCACAGAGCATACATCTCTATATGTAAAGTCAAATCACAAGCAAGCAAGGGTAGGATATGTGAGCTCCTGAACGAAGCAGGTATGTCTCGCCTAGGAGAGGCTTGAGACTCCCATACACAACAAGCAGAGGTTCGTAACCAATTATTGTGGCCCTCATCTTCAACGCATATAGCGACTGTGCTATCCGACCCCAACCTGGCCGAGACACCTGCAGAATAACCTCTGCGAAGTACCCCCTCGATAACCTAGGTAAGGCAACTAAGGTCACCTCAATATAATCAATGCTCAAGCGGACAGTCGCATGTGGGATTGAACGTATGGGCAGGGTAGCAAAGCCCGAAACTCCCAAAAGAGCCCCCAGATACGAATACAATCCTGGAAATATCTCCGATGCTACTCAGTTATGACTAGGGGTCATCCCAATCAATAACCGCTCACACTGCCTCGTGCTTAACTCCCTTGTAAGAGGAGGATCCTGAGAAACACTAATTATACCAAGGAATTTCACACTCTCACCTGGATAGATACATGCATGTTTTTGTTTAGTGGTCTTGGATAATTTACTCACAATGAACTATTCCAAGACCCTAAAACCTAATCTTGTTGGTGCACCCTATAAAATAAAAGAGTGTAATTGTCAAAACCCCAAATTTTTCGAAAAATTTAAAATTTTGAAAATACATAAAATTAATGATAATGCAGTTTGCTAACAACTACAATTATTTATAAGTTATTTGGTTAACAAATTAGTTAATACATAATATGAATTAATTACATGGTTAAGTTCAACTTAAATGAAATAAACCTAGCTAACATTCTTAAATCAATTAGTTTTATCATTGGAATTAAATTAGGATTATCTATCCTTACTTACAGTTTAGATTGTTGTAAATAAAATGGCTGTCATTAATTAGGAAAAGAAATGAACTACAAAGTTGTAATGGTATTTTTACTTAACCTAAAAATTAAGCATTCAACTGCTATTTTCTTTTCCTATTGTTTCAATATAGATATAATGTTTACAGAAGTAAGTACTGTGTAGAAGAATGATTCACATACTAGAACATACTACTGTTAGTAAAATAATATGATTTTTTTTTTCTTTCTTTCCTGATATTCTAACATACAGAGTCTAGATCTAACAACTACTCTATGAACAGATTGATATTTCTTCTGGAAAACAACTATTTATTGAAAGAAAACATTTCAATATTCAAACAAACATTTCGTTTTATATTTACATCATACTTCATTCATTTAAATACACTACCTATGCTAGAGTACGATATGGATTACTCCAGATGGGGAAAAACACAGGTAGGATTTATTTTTCATCAAGAATAGATTCAACATTAAACAACCAAAATATTTTACACTCAACAGTTTACCTCATAACCTATAAACATTCATCATTTGTTCACACACAGATATAAAATTTAACATAGAAATTAAAAGATAGCAGAACTTGTTCTTAAAGCTGGATGACAACAACAATGGGAGGCCGTTCCTCCCTACCAACTCCTGGAGAGCGCTCAAACAACGAATTCTCAGGACCCCCGAGCCTGCTCTGGTCTCCTTGGCTGGAACTAGGTGGAGCAATCAACAAAGTACTAGTCCTGAGATTCAATACCAACTCTGCATACACCAGTAAGATCTTTCAGCTGCAAAGTTGTACTAGATCAATCTTCCTGCAGTTTACCCCTCAAACACCTTCCTTCAAATTTCCCTTTCCTAATCAAATCCTTGAAGTGCATTCACCTGAATGATTCTTCTCCTGGAATGAGCAGCCTCAACTCTCTACATTGGGTACTTTTATTAAGATTGCCTAGGTCTTTTTGGGTTAGTTGTCATTAATTGAGCCACCTGCTCTGATCCCACTTTCTTGGGGGATCATGACGCCAAATGTAGGGAGGTTGCCACCTGCAACATAGGAAGTGTTTGAGGATGCTGCCACTTGTCTTTTTGCTCTCCACCTAGTCTCCTCCACCAACTTGACCAGTAACACTCTTTTTAACAACTTTCCCAAGCTGTTGTCTCCACTTTTTATTTATTTAAAATTAAATATTCAGAATTACATTCCACATCCTTGACTTTGCCGAGTCATCAGTTTCCACTTAGCATTAAATTTAACATAATGTCTGGAATCAAATAAAAATTAGATAACATTATTTTACAAAATTGGGGCATGTGACAGTAATTCATTTTATTATGCGTTAATTTTAATTGGTTTATTACTCAAAATGGTAAATGATCGTGCAACCAATGGTGTTATGACACAACAAGAAGTAAAATGCACACCTAACAATCAATGCAAATGCACTGTGTCAAATGAAAAACGGGGTATGCTACTACATGAAATGCAAAATTCTCCTTCAAATGAAAATTGCAATCATTCCTATATGAAAATATGACTAATACTTTTCCAAGCAAACCTAGTGCAAGTACCATGCAAAATGCAAAATGCAATGATGCAAAGAAGCAAATATTTTTGTAATTTTTTGAATTAAAATGAGATAATAAAGCAAAAGAGTGACCCTACCATCCCTAGGCTCTGCAAGCACTATCAAACAACGCCCACACAAAGCACTAAGGAAAAAAGAAACCTAATGCACTAATCCCAAAACAAAAAATAGAAAATGCAATGACAAGAACATTCTTAAAAAATTCAACCTAAAAAGCGTCTATATTCAGAAACAGAGGTGTATACAGACTCTAGAAGCATCCAAGGGGACTCAGAAATCATCAAAACTCACATAGCAACACTTAATCTTCCCCTAAAAGGAAAAACTTAGGGCATACACGACTGTGTGCAGAAAACCCGCATATATATGCCGAAATCCCAGTAAAAACTGCATGTACATGCGCTTGTGAAGAAAAAAATTGCGTACAGGAAGAAAAAGAGATACAAAAGAAGGTAAACAGACAAGCTGAGACAAAATTTACTCCTATCAGACACTACTAGGAAAACATGCCCCTAGACCTGACTCAGAAACAGAGAAATCAGAGCAATTCAAGAACATTGAATGCCGATAAAAAACCCCCAAAGGAAATGACTAGGAACTCCCCAGCAGAGTCGCCAATTCTGTTACAGAGAAAACTTCCTATGGCTTGGGGTACCACAATAGATAGAGTAACCACAGAAATCAATCCTTTCCTATATGCAAGAGAAACCAAACATCTAACACTAAAGGATCTTGAAACATACCTTATTTCAGACGGTTGATGTAGATCCCCATTGAGCTTTTCCACTCTCGCTTGTATTGATAATTTGCTCTCTCAACATTCAACAAACAAGAAAAGCATGCTATATATAGTTGTGTTAGACCTACTCTAGCATATATAATCAATAACATATAAGCATTTAAAAGCATCCATGGATTCAATACTCATTTAAATACACATTATTGGACAATAAAAGATATTTCTATTAATATAAATCAGAGATTACAATAGTGACAACCTCTGTCGGCACGTCTGCGAATCGAAGAAACTGAGTCCTCCACCTGGGCCTCCACCACTTCAATCCTCCATCTCTCGATAGCAATCTCACAAACAAAGGAAATATTGGGAAGAACACAAAGTGCTCCAAGGGACAAAGGGATGTGGACTGAAGTATAAGCTCTGGAAACAATGGGCTATAGTTTTCTTGCTCTTCAATTCCTCCCTCTTCAATGTATCCAAAGGGTTCCTTATATAGTGCTTCAATGGGGTAATGGAAGGTCAAATCAAAGTGATCTCAAGGCATATGGAAGGACAATCGACAAGTGACTTGGATCCACATCAAGGAAAACTCCAAAACTATATGGCCTTTTGCACACATCTTGAAGTACGCGGGTTTAAGGGTCAAATCCGTGTATATACGCGAGAATAGGTTTAAAAGTCACGTATAGCAAATAATGCATGTTTTTAGGGATGATCTTGGAAACATCAAAGGTACAAAAATGGTCCATGCGGTCTAAAGAGTCTGTAGAGGGACAAGGAAGGCCATAAAGGTGTGATCCACCATGTGTGGTAAAATCAGCTATAACGGATACATTACGATCTAATTTCTTAATGGTTTTTATGAATGATGAGAAGTATTCACACGGTGAATGAATTATTGCATGTCGATCTCTTTTATGAATAATGAAATGGTACGATACTAGATATGGTACAAATGATGGTAAATGGTTGAATGAATGATAAGATAAAACCATGTTCTATATCTATGGGTGGTATTGCAATATAGAGAGATTAGGTATGTAAGTCCTCTTCCCTTCTATGGAAACGTGGTTACTGCATCCCTCCCTCAAACATCTCGGGGGAGATTGCATATGCTTCGCAAGTGTTGCTAAATACGGTAAAAACTATCCAGGATGATGTTTAGGGAGATTGCGTCGAAGGGTGTCGATAGTGAGTGAACCCTTGTCGACTGAAGTGTGTCAACAATTGACAGATCCAAACTTCCTCGATACTTGCATTGACGACTCCATGGTATTATGCTTACATAGTTACTTTTTGTTTCTTACATGACCATGATAAGGGTCTAGAACTAAGTTGAAACACATATCGAGAAGTGGATTTTCAATCATTAATGTCTCCATCCCAGTTGCAATGAATGAACTCCACCATGGATTTTGAACTACGACAATATTTTATACTATATTGATAAGTTACCTTAATATATCGAACAAAACTCTTTACTTCTTTACAATATATTTCTTTAGGATATTGCATGAACAAATAAGCCACACTAACAACAATAGAGAGATCAAGTTGAGTGTTAGTTAAGTAAATTAAGCTATTGGCCAACTATTGGTAAAGGGTGGCATTGACTCAAGGACAATCACGGTCCTTAGACAGTTTAACACCCATCTGCTAAGGTGTAGAAAAAGAATTACAATTGTCCATTTTTAATCATTTCAAAAAATCCGAAGTATTTTTTGGCTGAGAAAGAAAGATAGCATCATTCATTTTCAAAATTTGAACACCCAAAAATAAATTCAATATACCAAGATGAGTCATTTCAAAAGTATCCACAAGTTGTCTCTTCAAGCTCAAAATCAAGTTAACATATTTGTTGGTTATGACTAAATCATCAACATACAATTCCACAGTTAAAATATCACCACGAACATGTAATACATAAATACTATGATCAAATTCACAATGCTTGAATCCAATATTGAGAAAGAAATGATCAATATTTTTTCATACCAAGCACGTGGGAATTGTTTCAAACCATACACAGAATTCTTTAATTGAAAAATAAGACTGGAATCTATCACAAAACTAGAATGTTTCTCCATGTATATTTCTTAATACAAGTATCCATGAAGAAATGCACTTTTTACATCCATTTGATTAAGTTCCCATAAGAAGCAGAGCAACAAGTGAAATAATCAATAGAATTGAGTTCATATTTGCAATAGGGGAAAAAGTTTCATTGTAGTAAAAAACCTCTTGCTAAGAGAATCCCTTGGATAGCAATTGAGCCTTGTGTCATTCAAAAACATTATTGGAGGTAAGTTTGGTCTTGTAGACCCATCAACATTTCACAATATTATTTCCTTGCGGTTGAGGAACTAGTTACTAACTATGATTCTTCATGAAAGAATAAGTTTTGATGTACATATAATTTTCCCATTTAGGCACACACTGAGCATTAGCATAAGTTCCAAGATCACAAGTTTCAAGGACATGGGCTTGCATTTAAAAAACTTCCATGTTTTTTCTAACAACAAGTCTATCGACCAATACTAGCATCACCAATATTAGGTCTAGTAGCTTCAATAGTTTTACCATCCCAATGAGGTAGAAAATTCAGTGGAGAATCAAGTCAGTTAGTATTAGTCATGTGAGAATGTGTGTCATTGTTTTTAATTGATGTTGATACCAGTCGACTCAGAACAAAGGTCGACTATCTGATTGAAGCTTCAAAGGAAGGTACAATGAATCTAGGTTGTTCAAAAATACCAAAAGGATCATTGTGCAATAAACCATAAGAACATTTCAACAACTTAGTATATGAAATATTATCATCAAAGTTGGAATTTCTGCTCCAAATTATTTGTTGTTTGACTGGTTCAAACATTCGATAGGATTTTGATTCATCCAAATAGCCCATGATGATGCAAACATGAGTATTTGAACCCAATAATTTATTCCTATAGTTATCATTGATATGCACCCAAGAAACACATCCAAAGGTTCCGAGGTGACCAACAAAAGGTTTATTCCTTGCCACTTCTCAAATGGATTCATGGAATTGGAAAATTTAGTCAAAACAAGGTTCATGAGATAGGTTGAGTAGTAAACAACTTCTGCCCAAAATTTAGTCGGAAGGTATTTGGCATGAAGTTGGCATCGAACTACTTCTACCAAAGTCATATTCTTCCTTTCTTCCACTCCATTATATTGAGGGGTGTGAGGGATAGATCTCTGCCAAGAAATACCATTTGCAAGAGATATTTCTCAAATTATCAACTCACATATTCTCCACCATTGTTTGATCTCAAGCACTTGATAGGTATGCCACATCGCTTCTCAGCTAATGCCTTAAATTCCTTGAATCTTTCAAATACGTGACTTTTATTTTTCAACAAATAGGCCCATTTAAATATGGAGAGATCATCCAAGAAGGTTAAAATATACTTCACACCTGCTAATGAGGGTTTGTTGATGCAATAGATATCATTGTGAATAAGTTCTAGTCATCCTTATTCTTACAATGATTTCCTAAAATTTAAGAGTTCCTAATGATGCTTTCCAAGCATGCATCCTCTACAAACTCCATTAAGTGGAACAATATTTGAGAGACTAGTAACCATATTATTTTTGTCTAAGAAATGAACACAGTCACTACAGTCGGTTCAAGATCATTCCTGGTAGAGTCACATAATTTGTATATTCTATCTTTGGGATATAAATATTCTATAGAAATAGACTCCCCCCCCATGCCTCAAATATTTCCAATAAAGCGATCTAACTAGAACTCAATAGTCTTACTAGTCTATGTAAGTTGAAAAATCAAAAGCAAGTTTGTGCTAAAGCTAGGCACATGATAAACATTGGATATTAGACCATATAAACATTCAACATCTCCACTTCCAGCTAATATGAGAGCATAATCATCAACTACATACATCTTCTATTCTGGAGACACATTTAAAGAAGATAACAAAGAAGCATCCTTAGCCATATAATGAGTGCAACTAGAATTGACTATCCACTTAGTTTGAGTGATGTGAGCATGTAATATCTAATAAGCGTTGACATAAAAGTTGAAGGTATAGGTAGGTCAAATGATCGATGGATCAATCAATTTTCCTTCTTCAATATAATTGACCTTTTCCTTCTTCAATATAATTGACCTTTTCTTCCAAATCCTTTGTTTTCTTTCAACATGTTTTCTCCACATTTCCCACCTTTCCACAATAGTGACATGTTTTCTTATTTTGATTCTTCTTGGTCAATGTTGACTCATCAATATTTCATGTATTAGGTTGGTTGGTACACTCATTCCTTTTATCCGTTCGACCTCATTCTTTATAATTTTACTTGACCTTTCCTTTAAGAAACTGATCCTGGTGTCTACTACCAAGATTCCCTTCATCAAGCATATTTTTTTTATCATTTATTAATAAATCATAGTAGGTATGAAAGGTGAATTCCTTACCATATTATTTGTGTGACATCCAATAGGTGAAAAATTAGGAGCATAATACATCAGAAAGTGTCCTCATATTCATTGGGACTAGTTCAATGAGTTGTCCATTATTCTTTCGAAAACTATTGCCACATTCACCCAATTTCAATTATATATCTTTGATGCGATCCAAATAGTCCTCAATCCTTTAAAAACAATGGGGTTACCAAGAAATAAAATCTTTCTCTATCTACATCACTTGAATTTCATTAACCTTGTCGAACAATGACTTCATCTTTTTCCAAATAGCACGAGGGAAGTCAATCCCACTTGTATGAAAGAAAATGTTCCTTGAAATGTAGGTCGTAATGACCCCACCAATCTCATCCTTACTTCCATCAATGAAAAATTTAATTTGGTCATAAAAAAAAAAACCTAGAATGGTGATCTTAGTATATTTCCATAGTCTCTCGCTTAAACAATGTTTCCATATATGGTGTGTAGATTGCATTGTTATGGTCATTCAAAATAATATGTTCTACCTTGGAATCCTTCCTTTTGATATCAAATAGAGTCTATCTTCCTACATCCAACTCAACATGATTCATAGACAACAATCTAGGTCAAAACTAATAGCTCTGATACCATGTTGCGAAAACACCTTTGAACAACTAGACATAAAATAAAAGAGCCGAAGGGATAAATATTCCAAGAAGAGGGGTACTGTATAAATATACGATTTACAACACTTAATCACAATGAATCATGACCGTAACATAAAAATACATTATTTAACTTCCATGGAAACATCATATCATCATATCATGACAACTCATAGGGTTATTCTTTTATAGTCTCTAGATCTAACAAACTTCCTTGAAGTGAGGATGATCTAGTAGAAAAATAACGGTCATTGATTCTAACTATTTCCTAGAATTTTGTTGTGTCATATTGACTAGTCCGATTCTTTGTCAAACCGAACACTTCCTCACCGACCATTCAGTCAACCGATCAATCAACCACTCAATTGAGCCTCCAATCAAATTCTCTACTAGTCGACTATTGTCATTTGATTCATTTTCTCTAGAATATCAAGAAGTGTAATGAACTTACATATCCTTTTGTCCAACATCAATTTGTTCAAACCAAAAAATTTAAGACACATGTTCCCTGAACCTTCTTTATTGAGGACAATCACAACTCGTGAGAGTAAGGGTTGGTATTAGGGTGAATGACATTGGTAGCTCACAACTCCTAGACTATCTTTTGTATTTCATTTTTTGGGGAAAATGGATGATGATACAAGCATACATTAGGTGTGAGGATAATAGGTATGAGTGGAATGGAATGATCATGTTCTCAAGGGAAGGTAGGAGTCTTTTGGGAGTGTCAAATACAGATTGGTATTTGGAAAAGACCAAACACATGTCAAAATGAATGGGTTTGAAAGGAGTCTCAAAAGCTTGAATGTCATGGAAGTGAGACACAATGCCTTAATGACACTTTTAAGGAGCTTTTCCATATGACACGAGTTGATGATCTTTGGGGACCCAATTGTAATTCCTTTGAGAGTATATTTGGGCCCATCCCGGTGGAAACTCATGTATAATGCACAAAAATACATGGTGATGGGTACTAGTGTCTATAACTACTTAGCACAAATACAATATCATAACCACCCATTTCAATGGAAAACATGTGGGTTTTTAGTGAATAATTACCTACTTAAATCCTCACATCTTCACAAAGACGACCACATTTCGTAACTATTGATGGAAAGGATGGTAATCATTATACCATCATTTTCAAATTATGATAGGCTAATGCAAAATATGTGGGATTATTAGGGCCTAATTTTAATCCTAGCTATACAATTATCAAATAGTCCACAAACAATTGTCGCTTATGTCTACTGCTTTTCTTTTCAAACTTTAAAATGTAAAATGCAAAATATTAAAGTGTTGAATATGAATAGTCTATGAAAAATGAAGTTACCGAGTAAAATAAAAGAAAGACTCAATATCAAATATAAATTAGACTCAAAATGAGATAAAACCAACAAAAATTAATTGAATTTTTTATGAGTTACAACAAAAAATCCTCTTTTCATACCCTTGCGAGGGTGAGGATAAAGAAAATACTTAGGAGTCTAAAGTGGAATAAATCTCACATAAAGACTTATAGTTTAACAAAAAGAATAAATAAGAACAACAAACTATGTTGGATCAATCAGTAACTAAGGATGTCACAATTTTCGACTCTGTAAAAACAATTTTTATCAGTACTGAAAATGATTCAGATTCCAATGAAAATGAATAGACTATCAAGAAACAAGTGATCAACCTTCTTATCATAAACACAAATGTTGTTATTTGATCCTTTAATTGACACCTTCAATATTTTCCTTCTATCAACAAGATATCTCATCCCTTTGTTAACTTAGAAAACGAAAGAAATAAGAATCTCACTTTGGGAAAGGAAAAAACCTTTAAATCGAATTTCTTTCTCTCTATGTCTACTCTAACTTTCCATATATTTGTGACTCCCTTTTAATTTTTTGAAAAGAAGTTGGAGGTAGTTGAAACTACCTTTAGTTAGAATATTAATTAGGAAAGTTTATAAAATAGATAGAAGGAATTTATAAATAATAGTAGGTGAGACACCCTTTGACCCTCATTGATTCCCAAATATTCACTTCACCTTTTGAAAGAATATAACACATGAAAATTCAAACATTCATCATACAACGTGACATATAACAAAATACTCCATCATAAATACCATGTTTCCAAATCAGTCAAACGTGAAATGTGTTACGTAAAAAAAAACCCTCTCCCAAACATTGTCTAAATATGTCCATTGATCAAAACACACTAAAATAAAAACATTGTGGACTATATTAGAAATAATAAGCCTTATGAGAAGCAATAGGATTTTGTTGACTTCCCTATGAAGTCCCTTTGTTGCTTGATTCTCCTTTCTATACAACTTATTCTTCCCTTTGATGGGTTGAGTATATGTCATAAGGAAAGTGTATTTTATCTTTTACATTGGATTTGGGCACAAATGGATGAGAGTTGACAAAATGAGAGAATCTTACGAAGAACTTGATTTGGAAGAGTGTGCATGCCTCTTTCCTTTAGTGTTAAATGATGGGTTGGGAGATACCTTAGGCTCGACATTTAGCTACCGAGGTTGAGCTTGACATGTTGCTGAAACTAACTATTCTATATCTTGCTTAGGTGATGGAGGAGGAAAAGGCAAGGACTGAGTAGGCAACTCACAAACTCCAAATGGATGATTTTTAATTATCTGGTTCCAACCATAATTATTTTGGGGATTAGGATACATAGACACATGAGGGAAGACTGGTACTCCAAGAATGCTAGTTTGAGAATGAGCAGAGGTATAATATAGGTTCTAGGAGTCGGGAAATGGCCGTGGCTAGCAAAATTCAGAAAGCCTATTTGAAGAAATTGATTGAACTTATATTAATCAACATCAAAGTGAATTGAAAATATTAATCTTTTGTTTCTTCCTCATTTCCATGGAGGTTACTGACCTCTACCCCAATTATCTCTACTTCATATGTTTCCCCTATTGCCTTTGTTACCACTTATGCTGAAAAAAATCATCTACAAGGTCATAAATCATGATTAGCACATGTACATGAAAGTAAAGAGATATATCAAATAAATTTGCAACTAAATAATTTATTATTTCCTATGTACCAAGAAATAATCATGCATTCAAGGGAAATAGTGCAGTAGGGCACCACACATGTTTGGATCCACTTCAATATTTCAAATTACAAACCACTTATTTCATCCAACTATCAATCTTTGAACATGGGAGAAGGAAATTTATTTTTGAAGATGAAGGGGAGTGAGTGAATACATAGTGAAAGGAGATATGAGTCTTTGAACATGGGAGAAGGAATTTTTTTTTGAAGATGAAGGGGAGTGAGTGAATACATAGTGAAAGTAGATGAAGGGAGAAACAATGGTACATGTTCATATGATCCATAAATTTACTATAAAAGAAATTCTTCATAATTCCAAAGAACTTTCCTTCAACATAATTATCACTTCCAACATTCACAAAGATATCCTCTCATTGAACTCACAATTTACATATTCATTTGTAATATACTATATATGCTTGTGTGTTATTAAAATGATTCTCTTTCCATTTTTCAAAACCAAAATTTAAATAAGAAAGACCTTCAGGGCCTTATACATAATATTCTGTTGAGGTTAACATTGTTCTTCTATTTATTTCATTAACAAGATATGCTTCTATTATGTTTCCAGGATTACTTTTAAGTCTTCTCAAAACTCTTTCACATTAAACTTCAGATTCAAACAGACATTTCATCAATGAAGATTCACTGATAACCATTAATTTACAAAAATGAAAATGAAATGTAAGACCAGTAAAGTCATCATATTCTGGGCTTATGCATCAATCATAATCATAACCACTTTTAAACAGTTTGAATTGAAGTCAAATCCAATGCCAGTGAGTTATCCAAAAGATTAAATTTTGTATCCTACAAAATTCTTTGATGAATTGCAGTTTAGAGGTCTGAAAAACTATTTTTATGTGGTTTAAATTCCAATGTAATTCTGTATAAACTTTCATAGATGCATACATATACTATGGCTTCAACGCTAAATAGGTCGAATGTCTGTACTTAAAAGCTGTTTAAAAAAAACAATGCCCAATGCATATTTTTGAGACGATCATAATAGATTCAAACATGGCCAATTCCTTTGAGATAAAAAAACCGATTTCAACTTCACTAATGAGACATATTGATACATAAATAGATCATCAGTTTGAAGGTTTTATGAACTTTTATTAATCTTGATCCATTCTTTTCAATCCAATACCAAAAAAATGTAAACTACAATAATTCCACATATCTGAGCCATGATTTCCTTTTATCTCTAGAAACCAAAACCCTAAATCTTTCAGACTTATGTTTCCAGAATTCACGCATGAGACCAAATGATTTTGAAATTGGAATCGAGATCAATTCTTCAACCATACAATATTAAAACTTTGAAGACTTTGGGATCGAAATATTCATCTATGAAAATAAAAATTTCATGTATTCTGAAGGAAGAAATTTTACTTTCAAACATTTGTAAACAACTCCAAAGATTTCTCAATTCATTCTCTGCTTTGGACTGGTTCAAACAAATTCTGCAAACAATGCATTTGCGCAGTCTAGGGTTTTAAAAATTCCATAGAAGATTTTTCGAAAATGAAAATTGATTGATACTTAAAAGCCCTAATTTGAAGGAAAACTCTTGAAGAACTTTGGGATTGAAACCTGAATACAAGAAAAATGCGAGCCATCCAGAAGCTGGGAACCATTACAAATTTTGATATAGACTTCACTTTCAACCCCATGAGAACAATAAATATCAATCAAACCAAACAGGAAAGTGGTCACAACTCTTTCTGGACTTCCAACAACACTTTTCACTCAGGAAATCATTCATATAATCATGATAAACAATAGGATAAAGACATAATTACAGAATTGTAAAACTATATATAATTTTCAATCAAACTGCCTTCCAAAAGAACCAAAACAATATCATAACCAGATGCAAATTCAACTAAAACTTTCTCATTATAGACCATTAACTCAAACATGAATGAGAAGGGATGTAGAGAATAATGCAAACAAGACACAATCTCATAACAAAGCCAAAATAAATTAGTTTTTCAAACCATAGCATTTGATATAAGAGAATATTGTTAATCCACATAGCTTTCAATGCTTGAAAATTCCTGAGATGAGTATCTTAAATCGTTTGAAAACCCTCTAGATGTGCATTACTGGCAATCGAAAGCTAAGTTTCTTGCAATGCACAATAAAAATGAGCTTTGGTAGGGATGACAAATCGAGAATTTAACCATTAAAACCCCATGTACTCTAGAATTCAATGTTAGGGCGTGCAATGCATCAACCTAATCTCACGTTCAACCACATTTTGAAACAATTTTTTTTTGTCATCCAATACGAAGGTTTGCACAATGATAACTCATATTTCCATGTCAACTTTCCATATAAAAAAAAACACTTTTAAAATGTTAACAACTATTTCATTTTTTAAAATGTTAACAACTATTTCATTTATGGGGAAATATGGTCGTATCCCTAGGTTCAAGCGACCACCATTTTATATTTTAATGCAAATAATACACAACAACTTACCACCCTTTACAACGATCCCCTATCATGGCTAATGAATCCATGTTATTTAAATCTAATTCTTAAATTCATTCCTATAGTGGTAGGTCTTCACAAAAGTCAAAAGGGAGTAAATAGATATGGATACATAACATAACACCACAAGTTGGGTAGCTAGGTTAGGTAAAGTAGTTATGAAGAAATTTTTTCACGTAGCCATAAGTTGGCGTATAACATTTTATAGGTTCATGGATGTATTGCATGGTGCCATGAAGGAACAAGAATATACATGAAGCATACCAAATAGCTTTAAATAAACAAAATGTTCATGCAACATAAAAGACCATCAATTTTGAATGTTAGCACCAAAAAGCTATTATGCCTTTGTCAAGCCTCAAGCATCAACATAAGTCTTCAATCATGTGTATATATATCAAATTAAACCATTATTCTCTCACTGTATCGTTACCTTTATCCATCTCTATCAAGACGATGAAACCATTGGAGCACAAGTGAACATAATTATGAGTTGACAAGTAATCAATATAAACTAGATATGTGAGTATATCGTGCAATTTGAGACATTTTTCCACCAATGAATATATCATTATCTGTTAAGGGTCCTACTTAACTATCAATATTTAATATAGGTTTTGAATAGGCCTTGCGATATATTTGTAGGCTAGTATTAGGTGTCTCAAAAAATTTCAATTTTTTGAGTCAATAATAACTCCAGTATTAGCAATCATTACTTGGAAGTTGTTCACTACATGGATGTAGTAGTTTGTTTCTTGTACTACATGATGATTAATGAAGTTATGTGTGATACCATTGTCAATTAAGATGATGGATTTTATGTGTTTGATTTAACTAATCAATTTGAGGGTTTGGGGAGCAAAAAGACCAATCAATGTATCTAAAGAATTCTAGGGCTCCTCTTCAATGGAACAAGCATGGAAATTTCTTCCACCAATGGATGAGGGACCTCTTGGGTGATAGCTTCAACTTCCTTATCAAAATTTTCCTTTAAAATGACCATAAATAATTTGTTCTCCTTAGATTTATGCCTAGGGGGATATTTCTAATCGATGTTGTATCTAGTACCTTTAAGTTGGCATTCTATTATTTCAACTCTGGTTATCTTTTGGATTAAGAGAGGTGGAGCAGACACTAAGGTATTAGTGGAAGAAAACATAGGTGGATGGGGATGGGGAATAAATGGATATTTTTTTCATTTGAGAATTCATCACTTTTTGGGATCCCCAAGCTACTTGAGTGGCTTCCAACCAAGTAGTGTGATGAGCCAATAATAATTGTGTACGTATATCTTCTTTTATTCCATTGATGAGACATTCCTTGAAAAATATATTGGTCATATCTTCAATGAATATTTCCTATTTCTAAAAAGTGAAGATGAATATTATTTGTGCCAAACTATTTGAGCTTGGTCACTCACCCCAAATAATGAGTGTTGGTTTCAAAACATTCATAAAGTCTCGAGACAAATTATTTCCAAGCAACATAACCCTTGCAATATTTATTCTATAATTACCACTATTGCTAACATTCAATATCCAAAGATAAGAATCCCAATCAAAATTTCATGGAATCATCGGTGATTCCATTTAAGGAATAGTGATGTTCCATTTGAATGACCCACCAAGTGGGACCACACCCATGAAATTTCTTGAGATCAACTTTAGGAAGTCAATGTCACATATGACTAATCTTATCATGGACAAGTGGATTTGATTAAGGCCTAGTTGGATTGGAGGATCCATCCCCTTCCTTGTGGGGAGCTTGGTCCAACACTTGGTGACCCACATTTGAGGAAGTGAAGAGTGACATGATTTGAGACATATGGCCAGATAGGGACTCCGATTCAGAAAGATTGGCATAGATGTCATCAATATTTTTTTGAAAATAAAAGTGGTTGTAGACTATCTATAGTGTGTTGCAACTCATCAAATTGTATTTCCAAGTGGGAAACTCTATGGGAGATCTCTACTCCTAGAGTGTTATCCATATAGGTATGGGTCCACAAAGAGGGTTTTGGGAAAGTGGTACCATTTGATTAGCTCATTGCAATGATTATAATAACATAGTTCCTTGAAGAGTGGTACCAATGTGATTAGCTCATTGGAAGGTTTATGTTAAGATAGGTATACAATCAGGTTGTTGATAAGACTATGGATGTGGGTCCATATAAAGGGTTACTAGAGAGTGGTACCAATGTGATCAACTCAACACAAGGATTTTATTGATATGGGTTTCAAATAAGGGTGCTAACAAGAGCCAATTTTTTTTTCCACAAATCCTAGTAAAGTTGTACTCCTGCTTGAATATTACTATGTTGATAGAATTCCAAAATTATTAATATCATAATATATGTCACAAATTTGTGACCTATAAATAGAGGACTGGGTTTCGATGGTCCTAAAAACAAGGAAGCGTAAACTGATACATATATCTCATATACATACAAGGTCCAACAATAGTACTCGATCCAATCCCTTAGGGAACAAACTAAGGTGGCTCGATTGTACCCTTAGAGATACTAGTTGACTATTCAAATACTAGAGAGTGAACTTTGAAAGTGATTTACACAAATCCACTATATATACAAGATTATAGATTGAACTATTTAAAGTTGGTTCTAGGTATCCTAAGGGACTTATTATATGCTTGAGGGTTTGTGGATGTAAAATTTTGTATTCATGTGTTTTCTAATGTGGTACTACTCAAAGGGGTACCAACATGGGTTATAAGGGTATCCAACCAATTGAAACCCCATGTATTTCATGTATGTAATATTCCTCCACTACAAATTTATTCGTTGAACAATAGATAAATCTAACATTTACGAATGTTAGATTACATATGTAGCTTAAAAACTATTTCTAAAATATCATCTCAAGAAAGCACTATGATACAAAATGTCAAATACGTTATATCATAATACATAATTCAAAGTAGAAATAACATATCATAGAAATATTTCGAGTAAAAATACAAATTATGAAAACAATAGACAATTGATTAGAGAATATATTACCACAAATAACAATATTCTTAGAGAATCATACCACATAGTACCATGGTCACATACACCTAGGACGCACTTTCATTTGTTTTGTACTTATGTCATATGGTCCAAACCTTGGTTATGTTGGTCTAGCAAAGTATTTGGGGGTTTTGGACTCATTAATGCACCCAAGAGCCCACATTTGATCATTAAGGAGACACATGCACCCTCATTTATGACATTTCAGTCATTGGGGTGCTCCCACTCCTTAAAACGGGGAACTAGTTTGACCTGAGGTGCCCATGCATTGTATTTGAGTGTTTTTTGATCTTTTGGACCATTTATTGAATCTTGGAGCCACTCCCACTCACCCATGCAATCCAACACACCTATATTACCCTTATTTATGTCCTAGCATGATTCACCCACGTTCACATTCCCATTCGTGACTGTTTGAGGTGGTTTGGGAGCTCATTGGTCCACTTAGGGGGGTTTGAGGTCCAATCTAAGCCTACCACATGTATGTATCCAATTTGAATCCAAAGTCTAACATTTTTCTCCTATTGTATTATATTCATGTTCTAGAAACATTTATATGTTGGAAAGTAATAGAAACTTCAGTTATTGGCACTATTCCTTTGTGTTAATTTTGTTATTTTCACTATTTTTTTTTTCTGCATAGTTTGTGAAATTCTCGAGTTGTGAGGATTCCCATAGCTCCTAGATATTGTTGTGAATCATATTTTAGCATGGTATCAGAGATGTTTTGAGCTTCAATTCGAATTCAAAGAGTTTGAGTTGCAATCTAGGGCCTCCTCCAAAAAAATTCGAGTGTTTGAATTGCAGGTAGTTCCAGTGTCTTCGCCACTTAGTGCGTAAGAAGAAATGGAGCAAAGTAATGTATTTATTACCCTATTCAATTATTTTGAATATAAGGCTGAAATGGTGATCTATTTGAGGTTGAAAGGCCTCTACAAAGTAACCACGGGGACTGAGAACAAGCTCAACTCTGCTGTGGGAAAATCAAAGTACTTCAACAGGTTGGATGCGGCATTTGAGATGCTTTGTCTCAGTATTTCGAGGGATTTTATATTCCATGTAGAAAGTATTACAACACCCAATGAATTTTGACTCAATATTGAGTCACTATTTGGGAAGATTGATTAGATGCGAGGACACTAACTCAAAAATGAGTTGATCACATTGAGCCCAACTCACTTTGAGATGATCCAAGATTTCTTCACAAAGTTTAAATCCTTGGCACTTCAGCTGAAATAATGTGGGATCGAGAAGAAACCTAAGCAGATGATCTTGTCCATTCTTTCAAATCTATGCCCCGAGTATTCAATTTTTGTCTCCACATTCCACTCAGGCAAGCTGGCAGTTCAAAATTGGAGAATGACTTCACTGGCAGACTTCATGGAGTCATTGACTTGAGAACAAGATAAATTGGTGTAAATGGGTACATTAAAATCCACCAAGGATCAATACCTTGATACATGTGTTTTGAATCAAGCCAAACACAAGAATACATACAAATATTTGAAGAATCAAGAGAAGAAGAAGCATGCAAAGCCCAAATATTCAGATTGGGGTTCAAATACTAGCAAGGACAAAGAGAAGAAGAAGAAAGAGAAGAAAAATGCACTTATTGTCACAAATGTTGACATACAGAGACTGCATGCATGAAGACAACCATTGACATGATGGCACAACTCGTTGAGAAGAACAACATCCCCCTGCCAGAAGGAGCAAGGAAGAAAGTGGTAGGTTCAAGCTCATAGAACAAGGATAGATGCCATGCATTAGTTGTTGGATCTTCAGGCTCTTCTTACTTACATGGATTCCATACAATACTACTTCTCTAGCCTACATTATTATAGTGGTCCATCCATCCTCATGGGTGATGACTCTGAGATCCAACCAAAGGGATTGGCAGGATCGACCTTGACAATGGGTACTTCAACAATGTGTTGTATGTTCTCGATCTTGCAGCCAACCTAATCTCTATATATCAAATGACACATAAATGTATAACCAATAGAGTAACATTTACTCAAGATGATTTGGAAACATCATAAATTTCTACAAGCCAAGTTGTTGCAGTGGATATTGCAGATCATGAGTTGATGATGTATAAGTTCTCTCACTTTCTTCCTTGCTACAAAGGGAATGTGCTCTTGTCACATGCCAATGAGACCAGAAATATATGGCATGAGAGGTTTGGAAACCTCAATTACATGTATCTTCAAGCATTAAGAAAATAAAACATGGTTGAAGAGCTTCCAAGCATCAAGTTTTCTAAAGGCACATGCAAAGGATGCATAGTTGGAAAGCATGTTGAGTGCAAGTATGACAAGGGAAAGGAAATAAGGGATGTCCAAGTGATTGATTTGATCCATTAATACCTGATAGGACATATTCCCACACCATCCTATAAAAAATCAAGGAATGTTTTAACTTTCATAGATGATTTTTGGAGGTACTGTTGGGTGTATTTTCTTAAGCAAAAATATGAAGTGTTTGAGACCTTCAAGGTCTTCAAGGCTTTAGTTGAGAACTTGAATGGGAATAAAATCAAGGTCTTAAGGAATGATAATGGAAAGGAGTATGTCAACAAGAACCTAAAACAACTATGTGAACAAAATGAAATTCATATGCAACATTATGTGCCTTACAAACCACAACAAAATGGTGTTGCAGAGCGCAAGAATAGAGCTTTGAAAGAAATGGCCACATGCATGATGGATGATAAGGATTTGTATCCTAAGATATGGGATGAATCCATAAATTATGTTTCATGTTTTCAAAACATAGTTCCACACAAATCATTGGAAGATAAAAATCCATTTGAGGCTTGGAGTGCTCATAAGCCCAATGTTTCTCATTTAGGGGTTTTTGGCTCAAAGGCTTGGGCTAGAATTCCTCCGGAGAAGAGAAAGGAATTGACACATAAAAGAAAGGATTCCATAGTGGTTGGATATGATAAATATGCAAAGGGATACATGATATTTGATCCCTCATACAAGAAAACATTCATTGAAAGAAGTGTACAGTTCGAAGAAGAGCCCATGCAGGAGATCGAATTAGTCAAAGGGGATTGGTCACACCCTCCACTCAATGATGATGTAAGTGATGATTCTTTCTATGATTTTTATGATTCTGATATGGAAGATGAATAGTATGACATGCATGCATATCATGACTCACCCATACATCCAAAGTGAGTTGAGAAAACTATATAAGTAGTTGGTGATTTTGTTGGAGATCCAATAGACTCTAGGAAGTCTATATCTCAATTTCACAACGCATTCTCCAATTGTGATTCGAATATTCTAGAGAGGTGATTTATGATGGTTGGATATGATCCTAATTAATATGAGGAATCATCACATGATCCAATATGGAAAACAACCATGCAAGAAGAGTTCAAGTATTTGCAAGGCAATGAAACTTGGAAGTTGGTTCCTCTACCTTCCAAGAGGAAACTAGTGTAATGTAAGTGGGTTTATAGAACCAAGATGGCTGATGATTTTTCATATATGAATTATAATCCCAGGTTGGTTGCAAAAGGATTCTCTCAAGTCCAAGGAGTGGAATATACAGAGACATTTGCACCGATTGCAAAGATGGACTCTATCATGCTAGTTTTGGCCATTGCTGCATCTAAGCGATGGGAGGTGCACCACATGGATGTGAAGAGTGATTTTATTCATGGTGACCTTAATGAGGAAATTTATGTGCAGCGACCTGAATTTTTCATTCATGATCCTTCACTTTTTTGCAGTTTGAAGAAGTTTCTATATGGCCTCAAGTAAGCCCCCACGGCTTGGTATGCCAAGATGGACAACTTTATTCTATCACTAGGATTTGAAAGATGAAAATATGATACTAATGTATATTTGCAGAATTTATATGATTCATTGTAGATAATTATATTGTATTTTGATGATATTTTTATCACTAGCAGTTGCATTGCTGATATATATTCAATTAAGTCTTCTTTGCATAGTGCATTTTCAATGACTGACCTTGGATTGTTGAAACAATCTATTGGCTTGGAGATTGAGAAATTTGATGTAGGTATCAAGGTCAGCCAATAAAATTATGTTGCAGACCTTTTATTTAAGTTCAAAATGGATGAATGTAAGGGTACCAAGTGTCCATTCCTTTCAGGAGTGAAACTAGGTGATTTTGGTTCATTTCCATGGTGAACAACTCACTTTATCGATAGCTAGTTGGGAGCTTGTTGTATCTCACACACGCCTGAACTGATTTGGCTTATGCAATAGGTGTTGTTGGAAGGTATATGTAGGATCCTCATGAGATCCATTGGAAGGATTCTAAAAGGATCTTGCATTATGTGTAAGGAACCAAACACTTCGGGATACACTATGCTGCTAGTTCTCCACTAGAACTAGTTGGATTTACTGATTCTAATTGGGTTGAAGATTATAGTGACAAAAAGTCCACTTCAGGTTATGTCTTCATGCTTTCACATGTACCATATATTGTTCAAGTAATAAAAAACAAACTGTATCCCTTTCATTAGTTGAGGCCGAGTACATAGGAGCAGTGAATGCAGCTACACAATGTGTGTGGTTGCAAGGCAATCTTGGAGAACTTGGTTTTGCATTTGATTCACCCACTATCATTTGGTGTGAAAATCAAAGTTCAATCAATATTTCCACTGGTCATATATAGAGACATAGGACCAAGCACATTGAGATACACATGCACTACATCCAGATCTTGGTGCATGAGCAGGTGATAACATTGTAGTACTTCCCATTTGTAGAACAAACTGCCGACATCTTCACCAAGAGCTTCATGGAGAAGACATTCACCTATATGAGCTCACTCCTTAGAGTGGGTGAAAAATGGTGACTAATGATATTCACTTACATATTTTTCTCCATGTCCATTTTAGAGGGGAGGTTTTGTTCCCGTGAGGTTTTCCTCCTTACCTTTGTTATATGGACAAATAATTTTTTGTAAGAGGTGACTTGAGCCAGTTTCCAAGGCCTCAATTTTTGAAATGGTTACGCTCATTCAGGCTTAAGGGGGGGTGTTATATAATCCTACCACCTAGTACCATGGTCACATATGCCTAGGACAAACTTTCATTTGTTTTGTACATATGTCATATGGTCCAAACCTTGGTTATGCTGGTCTAGCAAGGTATTTGGGGGGTTTTGGACTCATTAATGCACCCAAGCACCCACATTTAATCATTCAGGAGACACATTCACCCTCATTTATGAAATTTTAGTCCTTGGGGTGCTCCCACTCCTTAAAACATGGAATTGGTTTGACCAGAGGCACCCATGCATTGTATTTGAGTGTTTTTTGGCTCTTTTGGACCAGTTTTATTGCCTAGAGCCACTCCCACTCACCCATGCACTCTAAAAATCCTATCCTACCCACATTTATATCCTAGCATGCTTCACCCACGTTCACATCACCATTTGTGACTGTTTGAGGTGGTTTGCGAGTTCATTGGTCCACCTAGGGGGTTTTGAGGTCCAATCTAAGCCTGCCACATGTATGTCTCCAATTTTCCTCCAAAGGATAAATTTTTTATCCTATTGTAATATATTCATGTTCTATACATATTTACATGTTGGAAAATAATAGAAACTTCAGTTATTGGCACTATTCCTATGTGTTAATTTTTCTCTTTTCACTGTTTTTTTGCATAGTTTGTGTAATTCTTGAGTTGTGAGGATTCCCTTAGCTACTAGATCTTGATGTGAATCAAATTTTCACAAATACCTTTACTGATCATAGTAGTGTTTTTTTTCCTCTTCAATGGGGTAACCTTGAATTGATCAAAGCTTGAACTACATTCTTTCTCTTAAGACATCTCATTACATTGCTTCTACTTATTTATATATTTTATATTCTCCTAGGAACAATCTAGAGAATGAAAGTTCTTGTAGGAAAAACCTTCTAGTAATCCTTCTATCTAAACTCCTATGAAATTCTTATTAAAGTTACAACATCATGAGCCATTCTCTAAGCCAATCTTGTGCAACTAGGATTGGGCCTCATGTGTTGAAGTAGGGATCCTAAGTTGGACTTAGGAACTTGGAGTAGAATTATTGGGTTGGGCTCAAGAATGACTAAGCCTTTAGTGTAAAAGGTTAGTCCTCATGTGTTGAGGTGAATTCTTTGATATGTCAAAGTGATGTTGTATAGGCTTGTTGGATAAGGCTAATAAATTATGTGTCAAGTCAAATCCTCATGTGTTAGGCTGGACCTCCAATATAGAGGTGATGATTTGCATTTTGAAGCATTAATGTTGTGTGATGCATTACTATTCATGGTTATTGGATGCTATTAAGTCTCCTTTATAGATTTTCCACCTCTAGAGTGAATTACTTTAGCATATGATCATTTGGTCCCAGAGTAATATAATATGATCATTGCATCTGACAAATCTTCTTAGTATAATTTGATACGATAGATAAACTAAAGTTAACACATATTGACCATGCAATAAATATACGAGGTATATTTAAATGCATAAGGAACAAAGAGAATTCAGCTTTCTCATGAAATAAATTTAGTTGATTAAAGTGAACTCGAATTGTTAAAGCTTCAGTTACAATAACTGATATGTAAATATTCAGGATCCTTTTAACCATTAAAAATTGCATGTGAATTTTATATGTCAATTACTCATAAACATGCTTTAAAACTGAAGTTTAAATGCTTAAATATACACACATAAGCAAATAAACAGTAAGCAAACCATTAAAATGATAGACAATAACTGATAATGAAGTTCACCCCTCCTAAGCTACCTCTCTGGGCCACTTTGAATCAGAAGGTCAATCTTATTCAGTCTTCAAAGCTTAAAATAATGGGTTTCTAGAACCACTTATGTTTTCTATTAGTAGCCAGCTAAAATAGATAGAACCACTGCAATCCTCTCAAAATTTCAAGAAAAATGAGTATAAACTAGACCAGGTTTGCCTGAGGTCTCCTTTGAGAGGAAAATTCGAGAAAATATGCCTGCATAAAAGAAAAAAAATACGGATTCCACCTCGAGGTCCGTTCCCATTAATGACTATAGGGAACTTGGGAACTGTGCCAAAACACCTTAGGAACTATGCAGAAACCACCTTGGAAAACATGCAAACCTGTCTTGGAAATCGTGCAAAAAACCACCTTGGGGACTATGCAAAATCGTCTTCGGAATTGGAAAAAACCACCTCAGGAACTGTGCATCCTCTACCCCTCTGTCGCTACCAATTTGTGTTTTTTTATAGTGGTTTTGGAAGTGGTTAGGGGGCGCTGACCGGATGGCCACATGCCCTTTTGGCACCCGGATCTATGCCTTCAATTCATAAGCAAAATGCCCGATATCCCTTAACATGTGGCATGAGTGGTGTATTGGTTAAATAAATGGGCATGTTCAGAGGAGGTCATGGGTTCAAACTTGTGGACCTCTCCCATTAACATACATTTGTTGGAATGCGATATTGGCATATCGTGAAGACTTGGACTATGGTTAAGTTTGTTATGGTTTCGTGGCATATAATATATGGTTCCCATAGATACTATGGTTTGACAAGACCCCCCTTTTGAAAACTTAAACATTGCACAAGCTTAAATACAAGTTTACCACTATACCTTACAAAGAACAAATGCGGGGAAATGTGGGGAAGTTAGTTTTACCACTATACCTTACAAGGAACAAATGAAGGGAAATGTGGGGAAGTTGGTTAGGCAAGCTTGGTGAAGGCTTGGGTGGTATTGGAGATATTGGGTTCAATTCCCATAGACTTCACCCAAACTTAATCATTTTTTACCGCTTTGACCATTTTTTAACCTTCTTGTTGTAAATTCAAACACTGATAACTTCTGCATTCAGAGGTCGTTTCGCATGAAACAAGCGTTGAAAAAAATATATTGATGAGCTCTTTTACCTTGTAATATTTAATTTTTTGTTTGAAGACTTATAATTTAATTAACCATTGAAATATCCTCCTGGATCAATAACAATGTGTGCCTGAGTTAATTAAATGTTAACTCACTATGGTCACTTCGGTAAATCATTGAAACATGATTTCAATTAAGAATAGTTAACAAAAGTGTTAATAAAAATGAACTAGTTAACCAAAGTGTTTTGCATGATGACACTTTAGTTAAACTAAAAGGCAACACTTAAATTATACTAAAAGACGACACTTGAGTTAAGGAAATTGCATGATGTCACTTGAGTTAGCATCCTAAATGAGTGATCTACATCCAGTTAGAAGGTGAGTTCATCCTCAAGTCAAATAAGCATGATTTAAAGTCAAATATGAAAGGCATGGTGCATTGTGTATGTAGGATTGATGAAACCCAAGTGCAGAGCAATTCTCCAAGAAGGGCATTCACTATAGCTTGCACGGGAGCCTAATTCTCCATGTAGTGATTCACTAGTTCTTGCATGGGTTGATTTTTGCTTGTTAATAAAGCATTGGAAACATTGGAAAGTTCATCTAGTTGACCTCTACTCTCTATTTCTCAATGTCTACACTTGGGATGTATGCTCTCTCTTATCTTGCACCCGGGGTGCTGAAAGAAATATGTTATTGTAAAATATATTCTTTGCTATCTATCATAATTATTCTAAGAAGATTTACTGTGTTTTTTCATACTAATTGTTTTGAGGGTTTTCCCTAGGTTACATCTAGTGTTATGGTTGAATGTTTATGTGTATGAATGGTTCATTGATTTCAAGTATTCAATATTTCCACATTTAAAAAATTAAAAACCAAATATCAACATATTTCCACAAAAATCAACATGGTATTAGAGCTCAGGGAGTGAAGGAGCTAAGTTTTGATCAGTAAACTTGAGATTATATAGATCCTGAGAATTTGAGCACAATACTTGAATACAATGGAATTCATCTCAATAAGATCAAAAGACCAACTTGAAGGCACTTCAAATTTTAACACTTGGAAGGCCTGAGTTATGAACATCATAGAATAACATGAATTGGATAGATATGTATCCAATGTGGTGGAGGATCCCACATCTAATCAAGGTGCACTACCTTCAATAAGAACCAAGCTAAATCCAAATGTATCACCTGTGATTCAGTGAAGGACAACTTGATGCATGTGATTACTCCTTTGAAGACTGCAACTGAATGTTTTTATACATTGGCAAACCTCTATGAGAAGAATTCTCTGAGTGAGAATAAGCCATTGAAGAACAATATTCAAAACCTGAATAAGGAGAAGGATGAGACAATGGAATCCTTCTTCATGGATATATCTCAAATAAGATATCAACTTACTAGCATTGGAGTAGTGGTGGACGCCAATGATCTCATTCAAATTGATATTGATGGTCTACCATCCACATGGGAGACATTCTTGGCTGCTCTTAATGGCTGATAGGTGCAACTTAACTTTGAGAGTTTGTGGCATGAATACCTCCATGAGGAAGGGAAAATAAAAAACAAGTCTACCACCATCAAAGAAGAAAACCTTACTCTTATGGCAAGGATGAAGAGAGGAAAGAATCACTTCTCTCAAAATAAGTTTTCTCATTCAAAGAAGAATGTATACAACAAAGACTTTGACAAGTCAAAGATCATATTTTACAACTACAATAAGAAGGGCCATTATGAAAAGGAGTTCCATGCAAAGCCAAAAGGAAAAGGAATATTTCATGCTTCTACTACTATAGAAGATGAAACTCCTCAAAATAATGCATCCGATAAAAAAGAGACAATGATTGAATATTACCTTGTCTCATCCCTTTCTGGATCTATAATCACAAGTGCTGAAACATGGTTGGTTGACAGTGGCGCATCCAAGCACATGAATGGATATAGGAGCACCATCTGTGATCTAAAGGAGAAAAAGTTCACATGCAAGGTGGAGCTGGGAGATAACACAAACTATTTGATCCAAGGAGTTGGATCCAATTACTTCAGTTGAGATTAGGTGATGTACTACATGTGGAGGACATTCTTTATGTTATAGGATTGAATAAGAAACTCCTATTATTTTCGGTCCTAGAATATAAATGCTTCTAATTTATATTCATGGAAAATCAAACTCTCTTATGGACGAAGAACCGTAATATTTGAAATTTTCTTCAGTGGCTGGTGTTAGAGACAGAGGTTTCTACAAAGTACCTGGGAAGTACATTCAGTATATGATCCACAACAATATCAATCCATGCAATTTTTGGCATAGAAGGCTTGGTCACCTCCATTACAAAGTGTTACCTGGATTGCAGAAAATAGTAAAAGGTATACCCGTATTTGATTTTGAGCATGATAATGTCTGTAGGGATTGCACTTTTGGGAAGCATGTTAAGAATATTTTTTCTAGCAGTTATACTAGATCTAAAGGGATTTTAGATTTAATACATTCTAATGTATGTGGTCCCATGTCATCCCCCTCCCTAAGTGGCTATTTATATTATGTATTGTTTATAGATGACTTCTCTAGAAAGTCATGGATTTGTTTCTTGAAGGATAGGAATGAAACCTTCAACAAGTTTCAAGAATTCAAATCCTTATTTGAGAAACAAAGAGGAAATCATATCCATTATTTAAGTTTTGATAATAGATGTGAATTTGAGTCACATGCATTTAATGATTTATGCAATGATTTAGGAATATATAAACAGTTGATAGTACCATACAACCCCTAGCAGAATGCGGCTTCCGAAAGGAAGAATATAACCATATGTGAGGCTTCAAAAGCCATGATGCATGATAAATGTAAGTATACCTCATTATGGGAAGAATCCACTAGTACATCTATGTATATCAATAATAGAATCCCACATGCTATTATGTAAGATAAGACACATAAAGAAGTGTTCACTGGTGAACAACCATATATTTCACATTTGAGGATATTCGGGAGCCTTGTATACATTCATGTAATGAAAGAGAAGATAACAAATATGGAGCCTTCCATAAATAAGGGAACCTTTGTTGGTTATATAGAATCATCCAAATCCTACAGAATTTATGTGCTAAGTGAAAGACACATTGAGGTCAGCAGAGTTGTGACAGTCTATGAAGAGGCTGCATTCAAGTGATCAAAAGAGATTCAGTATGATTCTGACATGGAAGAGCATGATACTCCCATGATGGAGGACCTAGATTTTGGTTCTCCCCATTCATATGTTGAGAGTGAGAATCCAAAAGAGTTCTTAGAATCCTTAGCTCCTGAAGAACCAATAGAACTGATTGAGATGTCACTTGATGAACCTCCTACAAAGATAAGGTCAACATGGTGCCAAGACATTCTACAAGATGCAGAAAGGCATGGAGCACCATCAGGGTCATTTAGAGAATGAAAGAAAAATGATATATATTCAGATTATGTTGCACAAATGAGTCACATTAATGATTCTGAACATTCCATTTATGAAGAAGTCATTAAACATCAAATCTGGAAAGATTCAATTGTAGGGAAATACCAGTCTATTATGAAGAATGATGTTTGGGAAGTTATTCCTAAATCTAAAAGGAAGTCCATAGTAAATTCGAGATGGATTTATAAGATCAAGCATGTTGCTAATGGTAGTATTTAAAAGTATAGAGATAGAATTATTTCAAAATATTTCTTAGAATTCATATACTATGATGAGACATTCGTTGATGTGGCCAGATACACCACTATTTGAGCTATGATCTCACTTGCATCTATTCTAGGATGCAAGCTTCACCAGATGGATGTGAAGACTGTGTTCCTCAATGGCAAGGTTGAGAAGGAAGTTTATATATGGAAATCTAAGAGGTTTTTAGTTCATGGGAAGGAGTCCCATGTGAAAATGGAAGAAATCCTTTTATGGGCTTAAGCAATTCCCCAGAGGTTGGTATGCAGGAATTGACAACTATCTTCAGAGACTAGTATCTCTAAGAGTGAAACTGATCCAAACCTGTACTTCAAGATTCTAAAGAACCAAATATTGATATCGGTTCTCTATGTTAATGATTTGTTCCTTATTGGAGAGGAACACCTAATTACTTGGCGCAAGAGGGAGCTCACTTCTGAGTTCAAGATTAGAGACTTAGGTCTTATGCAATACTTTCTTGGCATTAAGGTTTGGAAAAGAAAAGATGAGATATTTCTTTCTCAAGAGAAGTACAATGTTGATGTATTGTGTAGGTTTGGAATGATGGATTGCAAATCCATGAATAAACCGATGGTTTCCATTTTGAGGAAACTGCATGAGTCATATTCTGGATCGGATATAGTAGACCCCACTTTGTATAGACATCTTATTGGTTTGTTGATCTACTTAATGCACTCAAGACCTTACACATGTTATGATGTAAGTATCCAAAATCAGTTTTTGTCTAATCCAAGTCACAAACATTGGGTTTCTGCTAAGCATGTGCTAAGATACCTTCGAGGTATGATTGCTTATGGACTCAGATATGCCTCCAATGGTGGAGTTATGCTACTTTGTTATGTAGACTCGGAATGGGGTGGAAGTATTATGGAGTGAAATAGTACATACATATATTGTTTTTAGCTTGGTTTCAACTATGATATCTTGGTCTAGTAGGAATCAAGGCTCAATATCCCAAAGTACTGCAAAAGTAGAGTATATTGCAACTAGTACTACCTGTCGAGAAGCAGTGTGTCTTAGGAATATACTTGTTGGGTTGTTCGGTGAGAACCTTGAGTCTATAGTCATTCGTTGTGATAATCAAAGCTGCATTAATATTTCTGAAAAACATGTGTTTCATGATAAGTTGAAACACATTGAAATGAAGTATCACATCATCAAAGAAATGGTCCATAGAGGTGTAGTAAGGCTTCAATACATTGGTACTATTGAGAAAATTACATAGGTGTTAACAACGCCTCTATTAGTGATGAAGTATAGGTACTTCTCAAAAAATATTGGCATGGTAGAGAATTCCTCCCTCGTTAACAGGGAGTGTTAAAGTTACAACATCATGAGTCATTCTCCAAGCCAATCTTGTGCATCCAAGATTGGGCCTCATGTGTTGAGGTAGGGATCCTGAACTGGAATCAAGAATTTGGACTAGAATTCTTGGGTTGGACTCAAGAATGACTAAGCCTTCAATGTAAAAGGTTATTCCTCATGTGTTAAGGGGAATGATTTGATGTGTTAAAGTGATGATGTTGTACATTATCGTTGGACAAGGATAAGGACTTGTATTTCAAGTCGCATCCTTGTGTGTTGAGGTGAACCTCGAATATAGAGGTGAAGCTTTGAAGAATTAATGTTATGTGATGTATTACTAACCATAGTCATTGTATGATATTAAGTCTCCTTTAGAGATTGGTCACCTCTAGAGTGAATTACTTTAGGATATGATAATTTAGTCTGAGAGTAATATAATATGATCACGTCATCTGACAAATATTCTTAGTATCGTATAATATGATAGATAAATTAAAGTTATCAAATATTGACCATGCAGTAAAGATAAAAGATCAATATAAGTGCACAGAGAACAAAGAGAATTCGAATTTCTCATGAAATAACTTTAGTTGATTAAAGTGAACTCAAATTGTTAAAGCATTAGTTACAGTAACAATGTATGCCTGAGTTAATTAAAGGAGAACTCACAATGGTCACTTCAGTAAATCAATCAACACGATTCCAGTTAAGAATAGCTAACTAAAGTGTTAATTAAAAGGAACTAGTTTACTGAAGTTTTTTGCATGACGACACTTTAGTTAAACTAAAAGATGAAACTTTAGTTAAAATAAAAGACGACACTAATGTTAAAAGATGACACTTAAGTTATGACACTTGATTTAAGGAAATTGCATGATGACACTTGAGTTAGCATCCTAACTAAGTGATCCTACATCCAGTTAGAAGGAGAGTTCATCCCGAATTCCATTAAGCGTGATTTAATGTCAAATATGGAAGGAATGGTGCATTGTGTATGCAATATTGATGGAACTAAGGTGCATAACAGTTCGCCAAGAATTGCATTTTCTATAGTTTGCATGGGAGCCTTATTCCCCATGCAGTGGATCATTACCTCTTGCATGGGATTGATTTTTGCTTATTATTAATGTGTTGGACACATTGGAAAGTTCGTCGGTTTATCTCTACTCTCTATTTCTCAATATTTACACCTAGGGTAGGGTGTATGTTCTCTCTTATCTTTCACTTGGGGTTTCGAAAGAGATTTGTTATTGTAAAAGACATTATATGTTATCTATCATAATTATACTAATAAGATTTGATGGAATTTTTCATCCTCATTTTTTTGAGGGTTTTCCTCAAGGTACATCTAGTGTTATGGTTGAATTTTTATGTGTATGAAAGGTTCACTGATTTCAAGTATTTAGCATTTCAGCATTTAAAGAATTAAAAATCAAAGCTCAACATATTTGCACAAAAATCAACAATTTATGTTGAAGCGCTTTATGGTAATCCTTCTTGAAATATTTATATCACAATATATATACTTCATAGGCATTATTTGGTAGATATGTCCTTAATACAGAGAAACTTATCTATACTCAATAGGGTTAGGGTAAGACTATAACAAATTGGCACAACATTTAAGATTCAATGTTCTCTTCCTTGGTCTTACTATGAATTAAACATGATTCCCAATGTTGAATTTGCTATGTATGTTGTTCTTATTTGCATAATTATATGTATATCCTAGGATGCATGTAGGTCTTGTTTGATTATAACTACTTTATCTTCCATTTACTAACGAAGTTTTGGCCCAAGTATATCTATATTTATCAAATTTCCCCATCTCATTGGAGTATTGAAATTCATTGCATACAAGGCTTCAAATGTATTCTTTCCCAAGGATGCATAGAATCCATTATTGTACACAAACTCCACCAAGTACACGTACTCAACACTTAAAAAAAAATCGATTGCATTCATGCATAGCATGCCTACAATAACTTAGTTTACTCTTTATATTTATCCACTATTATATTGGATGGTACAAATACAAAAGTTCAATTGTGTTCCCAATGCCTATAATAATATTTCAAACTTACTATAGTCTTTTAGAAGTTTGACATGAACTTAATGTCTCTTTCAGAAATAATTGTTTTGGGTACTACATTTAATCTAACAATCTCTAGCATGATCATTTATGCTATGTTAACATCCTTGTGTATTGTGGACCACACTAGGATAAAATGAGAATCCTTTGCAAATTTTTCCTCCACTACCATGATGTAGTCATGTTGTTTTATTATTCTAAGTATTTAAGTGATGAAGTATATTGTCCTCACTTCACATTTTCATTTTGAAAGTAGAAAATACTTTTAAAAACTAGTGGGATGCCTTCATTCTAATTTTAGTCACTAACATTTCATACATATTGAGATTTAGTCAACATCCATATTCATTCTTGACCAAAATTCTTGTTTTTCTCAATATTGGGATTGTTTTATGGTAACCTAGATGACTAGAATACGACACATTGTGTATCTCATTTAAAACAATATTCTTCAACTCCAAGAGTCAAGAACTTACATTCCATTTTTGTGAATGTGTGAATCATCATCTTATAAGTGCCACCCCTTGTACTTTTGTTTCACTTTTGGTTGTTGCAATCCCTCCATTGCTAAAGGTAATGCTCATCTAACACAAGAGCTTCAACAAAATTTTTCCTTAAATCAAATTTCCATATGTTAAATGTTGTCATATTCTTTGTGCACTTCCTTTACAAAATGCATCAACAAGCATGTTATTACTTCCTTTTATATGTTCGAACTCAATATCAAATTCGCAAAGGAATTCTAGGAAACAAGCTCTAAGTTATGTGTAGCATAATTATTATAATGTTCTTTTAGGTTTATAAACTCATAATACACAACAAGTAACACCTCGTTTTTTACCTCAGAATGTAATTATGTAAATATAATGGAATTGACTAGAATCTAGACATAAATGGTCCATTATGGACAAAATGATGTAATTATGTACATTTTACATTTAATATAAAAAACCACGACTACTGCAGACTAAAGGATGAAGAAGAGATGGGGGATATTATTCCACAAGGGCGGCAGTGAGAGATGGGTTAGAAGAGAGATGACCCTAGTGACTTATCATTTAAGTCACTACCTTTATTTATAGCTTTAATCCTATGTTTTACTAACACTCTTTATTAAAGTTCATTAATCTTGGGTTAATTATCCTAAGTCGAGGATTAGAGGGGGGGAAAGTGTCCAACCCCATATATTCCATTTGGATAGATCCTATCACCCTTGATGTCACTTGAATAGTTCTCAACATGCTTATAAATTATGGAGAACTAGTCCAATCTATCATCATTCTTTCCAATGACTGAGCCATTCTCTTCTATTAGATCAGAGCCATTATCACTCATACCACCATCATTGTACTAGAGAATGAATCCATATTGAGAACAATGGATTTGCATAACTATAGTGGGAAGCTCAATACCTTCTTGTGGAATGCTATTCCCTTCCCGGGGGTGACTTGGCAAAGAAATATATGGCTTGAAAAATCCTATGGATGGGAGGAGCGTCCTTAGTATTTATTCAGTTGAGTATATTTTAATATAAGTTACATGTGTATAAATGAATCATATTTATTTTTTATTGTATTAATTACTACCATCATATGAATTAAGTGAACATAATTAATGGCATTGGTGAATGCATTCATGTAGAAATAACATGTAGAGTTTTTATATATATTTTATGGGTGAATATATATATATATATATATATATATCCATTATAAATGGTTAGTTAAAAGCAATAGAAAAAAATTGAAGGTCACAGGAAATTTTTGCTATAAATGGTTAATTTAAATCAATAGAAAAAACAAATAGAAAGTCAAAGGAAACTACAGTTCATAGACTCAGTACCTATGGCTCCAAAGTCACCATGAAGTCATCGGGTATGTGACAAATTGGTATTAGATCCCAAGTTGTAACATTAAGACTGCATGGGTTTAGTTTTTATTTTAAATCCAAAATTATAGGTTGCAGTACATGACACATGACATAAATTGTATGACAGAAAGTGTATGACAGAAATTACACAGGAAAAATATTGAGAAGAATAAGGTATAATTCCTTTATTGATGAAATTCAGAGTGGTAACTAAATTATCAAATAGTTAGGTCAAATTCAGAGACCAGTGGTGGAAAATTCATGAAATTTTATTAAAATTAGGGCAAAGTAATAGGTTATAGGCAAACTATTTGACAAAATTCCTTGTATCAATTATTGGTTCGACACACATAAATTTGGTTTTAGAATTAACATGGAAGATGGTAATAAGTAAAATCACTAATGGAAGGCTCCATTCTTCAAATTTTGGGCGAAATTTAGCATCAGTATAAAATAATATAGTTCTAGAAACTAGCAAAAATCTACCAACAAGAGGGAAAAAAACTCAAGAGTGCACAGTTCTATTGGTTAAGAGTATTATTTCCAACCTTGGGAGTAGCTAGTTGTAAATTTGGGTTGACTACCTATGTATGAGAAAATTCCAAGTATAAGCTGTCGAAAAATTTGAACTTTTGAAATTTTATGAATTTTTTTTATATGGACTTCTTAAGTGCCACAAGGGAAGTATGATGTGGAGGTGCCACATCGATCCAATTTGATGTGGAGTTGACACTTGGGAGAAGGACGTAACATGGGATAACCACATGAACCAAGTTCTAACTTACAGGTAGATTCCAAAAACATTAGCGCGTGAGCACTAGAGTTGAATCTAGGAGCTTAGAAATATTAGAACCTTAGTGCTAAATACAACATACCATGTAACATGAGGCTAAGCATTAAGGGCTAGGAAAAAAGGGATAATCATCGTTGATGGTCAAGATCAGTGGAGGGCTCCCACGATTAATGGATGTGAACTCATAGCACATTAACAAGTCGCGCACCGGATAACACGGTTCGGGCAAGTCATTGGGAAGTTAATGTCTATCCATGTGTCAATTTTTTACTGGAAATGGCTCCTCTCAGATAAATTTTTCAATATCTATTTTCTGGTGGGTCGTTTCCACTTCTTGTAATGGAATACTACTGGCACCGTTTCCACCCAAGTGCAATGATATAGTGACATAGTAGTTGATGAAGGGTGACATGTTCGTGTCATGAATGACATGGAGGACCCACCTAACACATTTACAAGTATGGTTCATGCCATGTCATTGCCCTGCCACATCAACATCATGCTACGTCGCTAGAAAACTAGAAAGGTTTAAAAAATAAGTCTAGAGAGAAAATTTTGTTTTGGCCACAACAAGAGCATATTAACATAGAAATTATTTATACTTGCACCATTTTGAATCCATTAATGGAGGATATAAGGTTTCCAATGATATACATGAACCCATTCTACTTAATATTTACAAAAAATTGGATTTAGTGGGTTTTAAAGGTGCATAGCCGAGGACGAATAGGGGCCCGATTGAGGCCCAAATTATTATGGTGCAGTCATGATCCAAAGACATAGATAAATATGGATTCTGGAGGCCAAATATAAAATCATGTGAAGTCAAGAGATAAAATAAGGCCAATATCCACTATTTGGGCACACAAAAGGTCAATTTTTGGAAACTTGGAGGCGACAAAAGTGGTGGCAGTAACTCATAACCATAGAATTTTATGATTTTGACACTTTTTTCTACTCATCAAACTGAACAAATTTGGTCAGAGGTGATTTTCCTAGAAATGCCTAGTTTGTGAGGAAGCAATTTTCGGTGAAAATTCCAAGTTTGGAAGAACTGCAAAAAATTAAAAGTTGATGATTCCAAAATTTGATTGGAGCATCATATGTGAATAGTGAAAATGTCTGGGAACTCACCATCATATGGGTTCTCAGCACCATATATATATATATATAGTTCTTTACCAAATTTCTTCTACATGTCAGAAACTGGTCCTTCGCAATAAGTGCAACTAATAAACAATGCAAAACTGGCTAAAATTGTTGACTTTAGAGAGTTGTAACTTTCAACTCTGAGTTTAGAAATGGAAAAGGGAGAAGTAATTGGAATGTGTATCAATAGGAGATCAAACATAGTGATTCTGATTACAAATCATTTTTTTTT
Source organism: Pseudotsuga menziesii (assembly GCA_001517045.1). Classification (NCBI taxonomy): domain Eukaryota; kingdom Viridiplantae; phylum Streptophyta; class Pinopsida; order Pinales; family Pinaceae; genus Pseudotsuga; species Pseudotsuga menziesii. The sequence continues at coordinate 1,270,827 of LPNX011133110.1, forward strand.
ATCTTTCCAAAATTTTAATAACAAAGGGGCTTGTAGCCTAATTTGACAAAAAATATCAAATAAGTATTTCGTAGAATGTTTTTAGTACACATGAATTTTTTTTTTATGAAATTTTGGAAACTGGTTTACCTAACGTATGATATAGGAACATATTAAATATATCATGTATGGGTCTCATAATCGAGTATTTGAAATTTTAGGAAACTACAGTAACTAAGCAGTATTGGGAAAAAGTGCAACTTTGGGGAATTGTAATTTTTACCTCAAAAACCAGAATTAAGAATATACATAGTCATTTAAAATATGACCTAGAGAAGAATAGAATTAAAGTATTTTGAACTTGAAAAATGTTTCTCATTGTTTTAAAAGACAAGCATAACAGGATCTTTGGGCTTGATTTTACAAAGTGGTTATCAGTCTCGGTAACTTCCAAAAAGCTATTTTTTGGAAAATTCGTATAGTGATATAGAAATGAACCAAAGGTGAAATTGAATAAGTATAAGGGTGGGAACACTATTATAGTGCTCTCACAATTAACTAGATGCACAGTTGGAAAAACAAGCATAGTTAATTATTGTCTAATTAGAAAGGTGCAAGATTAAACCAAGTAGAGATGAGTATGTGGTATATGGAGTATTGAGTAATGAGAAGTGACAATTATGTCTTATTAAGAATGAATAAAGGTATCAATAAATGTTGTTGGTGTCTTGAATAATACTTCATTCCAGGTGTTTGTTGGGATTAATATGTACAATTTGAATTCCAAAGTAGGCTCAATGGAGCTTGTATTGACTGGAGTGAATATGGCATGCCATTATGGAATACATAGAAAATATATTGATGTTGCTTACCAGTATAAAAGACAAGTGGGAATTCGTTACCCTTATAATGGGTTGTTATAAAGCTAAGCAACCGTCATGTAATGGAATTATTGAATATATCATTAGGTAAGGAACATGGAACATATCATTGGGTAAACTAAATTTCATCTCATATAGGAGATGAGTGAATTATCCATGTGGATAAAATGCAAGCATGATCAGAAGAGTTGTGGGATATGGACTAGTAACTTATGTGTAAAGAATGAGAATATGTGATAAAACTCGACTTAAGTGGAAGTTGTTAAACATATGATGGAATAAGATATTCCATTGAATAGAAATGCGATAGCCAACATCGTAGAGCTTGTAGGAATTGATATATAGAGGTGAAAATAGTTGAACACAATCAAAGAAAAGAGCGTGGGATGTCATGTGGTGGATGTCCAAGTCATTGGAAGATATTAAATAATTAGGAAGATAATTTCAGCAATGAAGGAAAATGGTTAAATATGGAAATATAGAGAATGTTAACAATATTTTAAAGGAACAAATGCATAGAAAATTTAGTAGAACATAACCAATGTGGACCCTTCCATATGGGAGAAAAGGCATACATAAATAACACAATGGCATTGCTTAATATAAAATGAACGAAGAATGGACTAAGTTAAGTAGTCCATATGGAGTTGATGTGATAAAAGTTGCATCTATATGAGTGCTAAAAAATAAAGGTATGTAAATTCAAACTCATAATAAGAATGGCTAGGAAAGGAATCATTAAATGAGAATTTAAGGGCTTATAAATTTAAAAAAGGTCCAAGTTGGGATTGGATGGAAAATTTTCTCTAGGGGATCGAACAATAGTGAAAATGTAAATGGACTACATATACAAATCAATGAAGTAATACAACTATGGTGAAAATATATAGGTTTGGAGTTCATCCCAAGGCAACAAAAATGAATCTACACAAGGATACAACAACAGTTGTTGTAGTAGAAAATGATGAACATGGACAAAGTGGCAACAAGCAATGAAATAAAATGGTTAAAGTATGGATGAAGATTTTGATGGCATGGCGTGATATGACATGCAACCACTTGAGGAAATATTTGGATAATAAATCTATATCAAAATGTTGGAAAAAGGATCGTGCAATTTCTTCTAAGAGACCAACTTCTTGAGTAACATCAAAGGTGTTGAGTGCAGGCATGTAGGTAATGAATAGTGTTAAAAAAATAGGGGTTGGTTAAGAATCCCTTCAATCGTATTTCATTATCACGAAGTGGTATGCATATGATGTTTAAATGTATTTAATTTAATGTTGTAGACGCATAAATTCTTATACCTATGACTATTTGGAATTGAGAATGCATTAATGTGAAATTAAATATCATTTTATGTGTGTGTTGGGTTTGAGTAAATAACCAAGGAAAATTAGAGTTTTTGAATTTTCCAATGGCGTTCATGAATTAATGAAAGGATGCATTGAATGTGTGTGTGTTAGGAATCCATGCCAACCCTTCTCTTTACTTTGTTAAGTATATTGTTGTTGGACAAACATGCTTTGTAAGTCGTCAAGTGAGTATATTGTATTATCCCACATTCATGTGGATTAATGGTTGTTTATATTAGACTTAGTATATAAGAAAGTGTTGAAGCCAATGAAGGTATCCACGAGTTATTTTTATTAAGCTTGCTCAAAGGAGGTTCCCCCCTCGAAGTGGCCTGCGGTCAATAACATTCCTTCTATGTTCAGTTATTTATGTTATATCATGCATTTTCATCAATTATTGTAGGAGGTTTCTCTCATCTAGTATCAAAGCGATTTCCTTGGAACAAGTGGGAAATTTTCTTTTCTTCTTTTTGGCCAAAAAATAGGGCAAAATTGGGTGGCGACATTTAGATCAATTTCTAAAAAAATTTGTGTAGATTCAGAAGAAACAAATTGAATATATGAATTCTAATTGCAAAAATACATAGTTTCAAAAAAACAATCATCTCATTTCGAGCTCAAAAAGTGGAGATATCATTGATTTAAAAATCAACTATTTTTCAAAATTTCGATGATGACCGTGAAAGTTGCAGACCGCAAATATTTTGACAAGGTGCCCATATTTTTGTTTTGATTCTATTGGTAGATGCAAAGTACATTCTCCAGTTCCAAAAACAATCTATAATAGAGATTCTGAGCAATATTGATCTAGTTATGCTCATTTTAAATGTTCGTCTCAAAACCCTAACTCTATTTACGGGTTTTTTGGGCTCATTGGGTGGAATTTCTGCCATTTTTTATTTTAGCAGTGAATTTCTAGTGCTATGATTATTGCAGTAGTTCTTCCTCTTTGAACCTAAATTGTTCATTCCAATTGCAAGTTCAGATACGGGAATAACCCCTATCCACTTAATTGTGGGAAGTACCTTGACATAGCCTTAAAACTCATTATGAGAAGTACCACAAGAATGTTGAAGTAGTTTTCCATTGAGAGGAACTTACTACAAATGGGGAAATGACCCCTACTTGATTGACTAGTTCCCACCCATGAGGTAAATCAAGAGTTGTCGTTTGTGGCAAAGAAATTATCAATTTTACCTGAGTTGTGGAGTGAGGGGTATTGCCCTAATACGCAAGCCGTTAAACAACATTGGTGGTCAAGTGACTCCCCTGAACCTTTAGGAAGACGAACATACATGGAGTCCATATCTATTATCAGTTGATAAATGGCAAATTTCATCTGTCTAGATCCATCACAAATCAATTCCTCCTAAAAAAAATAAAAAAAATAGAAAAAACTCATGGTTATCACCCGTGTCGGAGCAATCAAACAAATGGAAGACAAACTTGTCTCCCTCAAGACCAAACTCCAAGATATGGATAAAAAAATTCTCAGCCTCCATCTTCAACATTTAGACATGAACAATAGAGGTCAGCTAGAGTCTTCTGTAGACACTAGGTTCTCTTCTTCCAGCAATTTTCATGCTTCAAAGCTTGATTTCCCTCGCTTCAATGGAAACGATCTAATTGGATGGATATACAAGGAAGAAAAATATTTTAGTCTACATAACACTTTTGATGTCACCAAATTCCCACTTGCATCCTTTCATTTGGAACATGAAGCCACTCAATGGTTCCACTGCTATATCAAGGATCATGAAGAGCCAAAATGGACATATTTTTGCCAACTCCTTTCGAATAGGAGCACTCACTAAACTTCATAGGAGCACTCACTAAACTTCGCCAAACTGGAACTGTGAGAGAGTATCAGACATAATTTGAGAATTTGGCCAATCACAAAGAAGGATTGTCTAATGCATTCTACATGAGTTATTTTATAAGTGGTCTGAAGGATGCAATCCGATCTGAGGTTAAATTTTTTTTCCCCAACACAATGATGGAATCCTGAGGGCTGGATAAGTTTGTGGAGGACAAGAGCATAGCTCAAAAACACTCCCAATCCACTTTTGTTCCATTCATAAATATGGTTTCCCAAATACCTCCAATCACGCAAGCTCCTAGGACCTCTCCTATCAAGCATTTTTCTAAATCTGAGATGTGTGCACGTAGAGAAAAGGGGATTTGTTATAATTGTGATAATAAATTCACCTAGGGACATCGATGTGGTGAGCAAAAGATCTATCTCTTGGATGTGGCTTCTCTACTTGTACCTATTTTTTTTTAAGATGTGCTGGATCCAGTAGATGATTCAGTCGACATTTAGCAGTCACTTGTTGATCCTCCCTCTCAGGATGAAAACCCATATATATCTCTCCATGGAATAGCCTGAGTCACCACCCCACAAGCCATGCGGGTCAAGGGTTTCTTCAAGAACATCCCTCTTACAATACTCATTGATTCTAGTAGCACTCATAACTCCATTGACCCTCGGATCGCCAAACATGATTTTGTTTCGTCCATCCTTGCTCCATCTTTAAAGTCATGATTTCCAATGGGGGAACCTTACCTTGAAAAGGGAAGTGTCACAATGTGCATACCTCTATTGGAGATTATAATTTGTGCTCCGACATGTTTTCCTTTTCCTTAGGCAGATGTGATGTGGTTTTGGGAGCTCAATGGTTATGCACACTTGGACCCATCTTATGGGATTTTGCTAAAATTTGGATGCAGTTTTTAATCAATGGGAAAAAAAACAAATTGAAGGGTTTACAACCAGGGTCTCTAAGTATTATTAGTTCATATCGTATGGAAAATATCCTTAAGAAGAATTTAAATGGTGTCATCGCTTAGCTCCATTCCATTCAGATGAAACCATCCACGATCTCCACTACTCCCTTGGCTCTAATTTTTTTTTTAGAATTGATATGCATGTGTCTTTACTGAACCAATGGGATTTCTACCTTCAATACCAAATGACCATTGTATTCTGCTCCTTACTGGAAGCATCCCTCTCAACATCAGGCCCATCCCTACATGAATTTGGACAGATATTTCAATGAATTTCATTGAAGGCTCCCTAAATATGGAGGGAAGACAATGATATTGGTTGTGGTTGTTGGACACATATGCTTTGTAAGTCATCTAGTGAGTATATTTTATTATCCCACATTCACAGGGAGTAATATTTGTTTAGATTATACTTAGTATATAAGTGAGTGTTGAGGTCAATGAAGGTATCCACAAGTTATTTGTATTGAGATTTCTCAAAGGAGGTTTCCCCCTCAAAGTGTCATGCGATCAATAAAATTCCTTCTATGTTCTACTATTTATGTTATATTGTGCATTTTCATTGTTTATTGCAGGAGGTTTCTCTCAGTGTGAATTATTAAATTGCATAAATATTGTGTTTACACATACACACATGTGGGCATATATGTTGAATGCATTTTGTGAACACATGTTAAAATCATATTTCATTACATAATATGTAACACTTGAAATGATGGAATTATTGGAAATTCATAATTCTAATATTATTTCAAGAGTTGTTGTGAATGCAGTGAAATAAAAGCATGAAAAAGTAGTCACATTGGATGGACTACAATAATGTTCTTTCAGGAGAACATAGTTCTGCAAAAGAAGAAGATGTCTTGGATATGGCAATGAAAGTCGACCATAATGAAGACATAGATTATTTCTCATTCCATTGAAATCTAATTATTGTGTGTGGAACTCATGTTATTATTACGAAGTTGATAGTTTTGATAATGATTTCCAATATCAATTGGTATATAAAATTATGGTTTATGATACATGTATGTTTATGTTTGTGACATATGTGGATGGTGCCTCTACTTAGTGTGAGTCCATGATGGTGATTGTAAGTTGGAAATCCCAGGAAGAAGGCCACTGCAAGACATGAGAACCCTAAATCTATACTCTTCTTGTGCAAGAAAGACTTGGCAAATGATGGATCGCCCAAGGGACTATTAACTTAGATAAGGGGATTTCTGAGCCTAGAGGGTGAGTGATTTTAAAGAAGATAAAACTTTAATGGATATGCTATGAGTGATTTGTGATATCTTTAGATTCCTAGCATGGATATTCCCTGGTTGGCCTATGTTGGATCATTAAAAGGGAATCCTTGTAACAAAACTGAGGGATTGTTAACTCAAACAAGGGAGGCTAACACAATGTTAAATCAAAGAAGGGAACCCCATTCTTTGTACTGTGTAGGTTGATGGGGGATGATAATTGTGGATTGGGACAATTGTACAGGGTGTGTTATCATGAAAAGATCACACACCTGCGACAATTGCGTGATTCACAGGGTAAAATGTCATCACCATATAGCATGCATGCAACCAAAGACATATTCATAATGTCCAAAGAGAATATTGAGTCCAAGATGACCCCTAGATAGTCAAAATCCACAACCACGCAGATTAAGTTCTGGTTAGACACGCTACAACGCGCACTTCCAAAATGACACCTGTGTTATAGCATGGAAATTCTCTCAAGATCTATGCGTCTGACACAAACAGTGGGATCTCACCCACCAACGACACATTGATGGCTCATGAAAGCTCCACTTACCCATTTGAATCCGAATTTGGCTTCTCACACACTTGGTTTCCTTGAATGGCCTCTTGGTGTTATTTTGATCCAAAACATGAATTCATGGGTTCTCGCTATGATCTTGTCATTTCTTGGACATCACTTGGCCTATAAAACAATTTAAGAAGATTTGAGAGAAAATTTATGCTAATGGAATTGTGATTGAGCTTCCCCTTATGTCACCTCTTCCCTCTTTCCAATAATTTCCAAAGCTCCCTTGCCTACTTCCCTCAAGGGGAAAGTTCTCTTCTCACATATTGGTTCATTAATTACACTTCAAGCATTGTCTTACAAGAAAGGCCTCCTTAGGAAGATTGTTTGCCTCCATTTGGAGCTCAACTCTCCAAGGTGTTGTATTAGCTTGAACATTAGGAAATATTCAAGTGGTTTATCTCACATTGATTGTTGCAGTTTTCATCCTCTCCTCCCTTTGCTATTTTGTTTAAGTTTTGTTATCATTTTATTGGTTTCGTTTAGTTTCCCTCTAATAATCTATTGCAAGATCACTTGGGGTCATCCAACCACCTCACCAAATGGCTCCAAATATTGAGGCCTTGATTCAACCTACAATGCCTAGCCCCATCCTAAAGTGGGAAGCACTCTTGTACATTGTTTCCCACACCAGTATAAATGGAGACTCCACTTCATTTTTATTCATTTTTCTTTTTTTAGGTTGTTGTTTATAGTGTGGCTAATTTGCGGCATTTGTTGTCTTGCATGTGAAGAGGACCATTCCTCTCATTCCATAAATTCCGCCTTCATTTAGTCGTTTCAACCTTTTTCCACAGTAGCACAGTTCTTGTCTTTTTTGGAGCATTGTCATGCGCTTTAAACTTCGATAGATGTGTTGACAACACATTTTCACTATCTTTCTCCCATGTGGATTTTCTATCACGAAACAATTTTTTTTATTCACTGATCCCATGCGACATTGCACCATTGAGTGTTTCTGTCGCGCTACAGCGCGAATGTAAATTGTATTCTTGCGATGTTTTTCAATTATTTTATTTTTGTTAGTTTACACAACAATCTCTAGCCCATTAGCTACTCACTAATGAACTAGGAATTAATTATCTTACAATGGTTACTTGTTCCTTTAGTAATTATCCCACCTAGACTAATGTTAGGGAGTAAAGGGGTTATTCCCCCTTGAAATCAACTTAAGTATCCAACTTTGTGGCTCCTTGAGGACCTCATTGTTGTCACTAGTATTCAGGACATCATATGTTTTTGATCTTTCTTTAACATACTTAGTTTAAAGTAGTGTAGCATTCACTTTGTGCACACAAGCAAGGAACTAAATCCCATTTCCTTCCTAAGTATGTTCTTCATGATTTATGTGAATTAGAAAAGGGAGTGAAGGATGAAATACCTCCTATGCACACTTATCATTTATTTTTTCAAGCATCACTAGTTTGTTTCAAGGTCACATTAAAATTTCCATCATTTTGTTTTGAGCACTTCACTTAAATGCAACAATACTATTTTCTTTCATCACATGTGTATGTCCACTAGCACACACTAAGGGACTTAAAGACCCTTTCCAACCAAGTATTCTCTTCATGATTTCAATAAATATGAAAGGAAGGAGAGTGTGAAACACATCCCTTACACTCATTTAATTCACAACAAAATCCTTAAGAAGCAACCATTATAAAATTCTCCCCAACTAAAATCCTCCATAGGAGGTCACAAAATAATATTTTAGCTTGGTAGAATGCTTGGGATAGGTATCCAAACAATGCCCAATGATTTAGTTTCCTTAGGAATATTTTTTAAGCATAGCATTGTTGTCTTTTAGGGTACTTTTAAATCATGCTATAAGAAAGTGTTCAAAAAAATCCCAGTTCAGATACATGTACCGAGACCAAGGAGTTAATGTTAAATTTTTGTACCATTTATCTACAGGAAAATGAGAGCAATAGATAAGTATAATTATGCAATGGAATATCAAAGACAATGTACACTGAACATGACAAATTTGAGACAAATATGATAAGAATTGATCAGTTAATTGCAACATTAATATATGTTCATTAATCAATAATACAATGGTGTTACAATACATAGGATTCGAATGCCATGTATAGGATTTGAATCTACCAACTCATACTGACTATAGTAGCTAACTCAATGTGTCTAAATCATCATTGGAGGCTCACTAGTCTAACTCCACATGTCTAAATCATTCTATAATCAATTAACTGATGAGGTAGGTGGGAAAATGTGCCACTCTCCCTTTATGCATGCATAACTAGTGCTAGGATAACTGAAAGTTATCTAACTGATTGTAACTAGAGGTTGACTCAACATAACTGCTTACCAACCACAACAAATTGATGGAGGATACTAGTGGCACTTAGAGTGGGATCCTATAATGTAGGGATTGGAACTGGTGTCACCAATGGCATTATGGCACCGATGGCACCAATGCCACCAATGGCACCAATGCCACCAATGGAACTAGTGGCACCAATATTCATGGTGGCACCATAACTCCAATAAGGTGATAAATGAACTCCTAAGTTAGGAAATAATGACAAATAGACTATATTGGAAAATGGGGGATTCTTAATCCTAACACCCCCCTTTAATCCTAATCGTGGACAACTTGGGCCCTGGAAACTAGGAATAAAGTCACCCATACAATATAAATGAAAAATAATCTGCTTAATAAAATAAGGAAAATGGGGAAAACCTCATGGGAAAAAATCCCCTTCAAAATAAACAGGAATCAGGAAACAAGCTATACTACTTAAGAGAATTTTTTTCTCTTTGAGAAAAAACTTGTGAAAAAATTGCTGCAATTTGCAACTCTGTGGAGTAGCCATGCAGAATCAAGGTTCTTCTATGCATCGGTATCCTAGGACTGTGCATGCAAACCTTTCCATCTTCTTCCAATTTGTTGAATGATGCTTTTGTCTCTTCTTTCTGGAGGAGGAATGGAATGATCCATTTTGTTCATCAACGTGCCAAATTATGGATCATTCGCTATCATCAAGTATCATATTTGTGGAAGTTTGTTGCACCATTCTGTAGGTAGGGAAACTGTGTGAGAGAGTGCAACAAGTTCATTATAATACTGGGACCTCATTCTTCTTCTATCATTTGGATTCCCAGCACCATTCACAGTTGCTTCAATGAGTTTTTGGGCCCATTTAGGATTTTGATTCAGAAAAGGAGATGGATCTGAATCTAGATCATCTTGAGGTAAAAACTCAATATCAATATCATGCTAATCTTGTTCCTCATCTTCTGTAACTGAAAATTTAGACAGCATATCATTATTTGCAAATGGAGATGAAAGAGAGTTTTTACCTTCCCTTTTGAATGGTTGTTGATATTGTTCTAGAGCTAAGTATGGAAGAAAGTGTGAGAATTCATATGCCTTGGAGGAATGGTTTGCAACACCCTTCGCTATAATATTCCCAGTTGATATATTTGATATCTCCACTGAATCAAGACCAAATACAACTTGCTTTGGCAAGCCAGTATGTGTCATCTGATAAACATATAACAAATTTTCTACAAGAGAGGGAACATAGAGTACATTCTTGAACTCATTGTGCTGAATTTTAATAGAAAATCTGCTCGTTGCTCGGATATGTGAATTATTCCCCATATGAATGCTTGGTCCTCCTGAGATATCCAAAGTAGTGAAGGATTCATTGAAGGAAACCATGTGGTTGGATGCTCTGAAATATATCAAGTAAGCCTTTGATCGAGTGAGGCTTGCCTTCAATGCATGGAACCTCTCATGATCTTCAGTCGGTTGCCTATCATCAACATTATTTTCTCCTTGTGGAAGGGCAATATTGTTCTGTTCAAGTAGTGTTGACAGTTGGTTGATGGTCTTATTCATGCATTAGCTCTCTGGATGAAAGCCTCTCATATAGTAGGGACATCTAGTCTTCTCAAATTTCTTCTTTTTCTTGGAACCTTAGGCTCCATCGGAATATCTCTGATTCTCCTTTGGATTCGAACCAGCGTTTTTGGTCTCCTTCCATTTGTGCTTCCCTCTTGCTTGCGCATTGTTTGAGTTTGTCACTAAGAGTGATTGATTCTTGGAGGTCAAAATAACTCCCATTTGAACGAATTTATCTTGATCTTGTATTAAGGACTCAACAAAAGCATCGAGAGAAGGAATATTCCAATTAGGGTGGGAATCTCTTCCGGAATGGAATGTAGAGACAAAGACTGAGTACTCTAATCCAATCTTGCTCAGTATTGACAACACAAGTTGCTCATCTTTCCTCTCTAATCTACATTATTTGCATTGCAGTACTAGTGACTTGTATTTTGTAAATAATTATTGAATATATTCGAAACTGTTGGGATGTAAAGCGATGAGCTCATTCTCCAAAATATTCCCTCGAAGCTCATCTTGTTTTCCAAAACAAGATTCAAGATTATCCCAAGCTTTCTTCAGAGTCCTTAGTCCCTCAAGGTGGAACAAAAGATCCTAATAGATATGAGTGCACATGAAGCCGAAGGCCTCATTAAGCCGATTCAAATTTTTTTCCTCTCAACATACTAATGGGAATTAGTTTCTTCTATTCATTGTCATGCTAAATAGACCAATATTGTGCAAGGCTACTACATATCTTCTCTCCAATCCGAGTAGTTGAAGGGTGTAAGGATTCAGGGTACAAGAGCTGAACAATCCATCTTTCTATATGCTAATTAGTCAATTCCTCAAGAAGCTATGTAGGTACCTGCAAATAACACTGCAAAACCAATTCAATTCACAATCATATGTCAGTTCAATCCTTTCCACCTCGACATGTACACTTTCTCAGAGTCTGTCACACCAAGATAGACTTCTCTAGTCATAATCCAGAGGGAGAAATGCTATGATTCCAGTATTTATGTGGAAACTCAGTTGCTTCTGGTGTACAATGGAGATCGAAAAATACTTGATTCTAGCCTAAATAAGGCTTTGAGACCATGTTAAATTTGTGAACCAATGATATACAGGAAAATGAGATCAATTGAGAAGCATAATTGTGCAATGGAATATCAAAGACAATGTACACTGAACAAGACAAATTTGAGACAAATATGATAAGAATTGATCAGTTAATTACAACATTAATCTATGTTCATTAATCAATGATATAATGGTGTTACAATACATAGGATTCAAATGCCATGGATATGATTCAAATCTACCAACTCAGATTGACTAACTAGCTAACTCAATGTGTCTAAATAACTGTTGGAGGCTCACTAGTCTAACTCCACATGTCTAAATAGGTCTACAATCAGTTAACTAATGAGGTAGGTGGGAAAATGTGCCACTCTCCCTTCACTCATGCATAAGTGACACTAGGCTAACTGAAAGTGATCTAACTTATTGTAACTGGAGGTTGACTTAGCATAATTGCTTACCAACCACAACCAACTAATGGAGGTTGTTGGTGGCACTTAGAGTGGGATCCTATAATGTAGGGATTGAAACTGGTGGCACCAATGGAACCTATGTCATCAGTGGAATCGATGAAACTAGTGGCACTGGTGGCACCAGTGGCACTAGTGACACCAAAACTCCAGTAAGGTGATAAATGAACTCCTAAGTTAGGAAATAATTAAAAATAGACTATATTGGACACAGGAGGATTATTAATCCTAACAGGTAAAATTTAAGGTATAGTTACCCTAATCTCCCCTATGAAGCACTCACATTGTTGTTGGGACACGACATTATACTTCCCAGGCCTAACTATTGATCCGCACTTGATGCAAGGTAACCATAGTGGCCAAACTTAGGATACTTCCAAGGAACACTTGGGAGTGCAAGTGATTCTTGAAGTTGACTATTACTATTGGGGGGTGTTTCCAAGTCTTCATGATTGGAACATTGGTCCCATCGTCGGTAGAAATGGATCTTTGTTACCTCCACTAGTCGATTGTTGCATGGATTCCACTATCACCGTCAATTCTACTTTTGGGAGGCCCAATTACAATTGAGAGTAAGGACGTTAGGTATTTTTAGGGAATTTACACTTGTTTTTATTTTCTAAATACAATCTCATTAAAATCATAATTTAAAAAGAACCAACAGGTGGGAACCATATCACTAAGCCATATTTGCACATATCACTCACATCTTACACCATATGGCATATGTTGTGGTTGACATAATTTATTCATTTGTCTACATTGTGTTTATTTCATCACCCATCACTCTCACTTGACAACTAGACTTCCGCCATTGAGGAACAACCCCCCCCCCTAGGTAGTCCCATATATTACAAGGACTTCCCCCTCTCTCGAGGGGTGTTTTTCCTTTATTTCCCTGTGGCACATGCCAGGGAGATCACCAAGTCGAGGCCACTCCCAGACCACATTGATTGCATCTTATAGACGAGGATATGAATTGCCTGATTCAATCTCTGATCCCCTTAAATATAGTTATAACCCTTTCACATCTTCTTCTCGTGGAATAGGTTCATCATTGTTTACTCCCCCTCGAGAGAATAAACCATATTCATCTCCCCCATTGGGAGGAATCCACACCACATCTTCATCTTCCCAAATAAGTCAAATATCACTGCCACATATTCCAATGTACCCCCCAAAGGAAATTGCATTCAAATAACATGGAGGCCCCCAATCTAAACCTACCATTCATTGAAAGTTTGAACCTCCTTGAACTAGCCAAACTGGTCAATGATCCCACAACTCATGATGCCAATTGGAAAGGTATGCCGAAAAAGATACCTTCAAATATCCCTAAATTTGAAGGGAAGCAGGGATATGATCCTGCCAACTACATTATGTCTTTTCACCTATGGTGTTCCCTTCATAGGATAGTGTAATATTCGATCCACCTCCATCTCTTCCAAAGAACCCTAATTGGTACAATTACGAAATGGTATGTAAATTTGACAAGAGCCTCTCATGCCACATTTGAGACCACTTTCACATCATTCTTATCATATTTTTCAATTTCCAATAAGGCATGACTTTGGCCTCGAAATTCTCACATAGCTTAGACAAAACATGGTGACACACATAGAGGACCATATCCATGAATGATGCCCTCATCGCACCTTGTGCAAAATTGACATTGAACCTCTCTTCCATTTGAATTATTTCCTCAAATCACTCCAACCGAATATGGAAAAGGATGTGTCAACATCAATTCCACAAAGTGAGGAAGAATGATTCTCAAAGCCCAACAATTTGACCTTATTTATTCCCAATTAAGGTATTTGTACACCGTACTACCAGATTCCCCTAGGAATCGATCACTAGATCCTCCCATTGTAGGAATGTCACATTTCATGGAAGGATTATTGGGTCCATTTCCTCCCAAGGTAAAGTCCCCCCATAAAAAAATCTTGCACTAACACCTGTGATGGTGTAACACACAATTTTTCCCTTTGTGTTGGCTCCCACTACTGTTGCACCAAATCCTTCATTTGGATAGCCTCAATACAAAACATACAACCCTATTTACCCAAGTATAATCCAAGTACCATCGATTCCTCAACCGCAAATGGTATCACCTGCACCAACATCCACATCATATGCATTTAAACTAGCATATATCCCACCCTCGAGGTATAATCCTTTCCCTCTTGGTGCGACACCCATGCCTCATATGGGATTCAAATTTGTTGAACCATCTATGAAATAAAAAACTCAACAATTTGAGTCACTGAATATTATCAATCCCCTGAACCCTCAAAATCAAGGGAAGAAAAAGGGAAATAATAAACAACCCCAACAACACGGGCGAGGGTGAAACCGAGATCCCAAACACAATCAAAACCAAGGTAACCAACCCCCACAAGGGGGAAACCCTCCCAAACAAGGAAAGAATGAAAACTTGAGGAAAAAATATGCTGGCTCGATATGTGGTGATTATGGTCACTACAACCACCATTTTCCATTTATCTTCGATTGTCAGCAGATGTTGGGAGCCAAAAAGAAGACACCCTTTTCCCTCCTTAAGCACCTCCTCCATAATAATCCTAGCAACTTGTTTTGCATCAACCCTTTTTCGATCAAGGGGTGGTTACCCAACATCCATATCCTCACACCCTAGGTGATGTGTCTTTCCAAAACATCTATATGAACTCGATGTTAGTAAACCTATTGACTCACACTAAAGGGTACACCAATGCTGAAACAGTATCTATCCTTGAATAGACTTCAATTTCTTCAAGAGGACCTTTATAGATCCCACACCTTAGCATAGAGAAAATTCCTAGGATTCCTTAAACACCATTAATGCATACCCCTCATAATCCCCACATGAATATTGCTCATAACTATAGCATTTCCAATTACTTGTTACAATCACCAGTCACCATGTCAACCTTATAAGTACTTCAATCACGCCCTTCCCATCGAAAGGAACTCTTGAATGCACTAGGAATTGTCAACCATTCCTATGAAAACCTCATAGCATTTTACCACAATAAGGGTGAACCACAACTACCCTCATTGGTCTATTTCCAAGTACTAGTCATGGTAAAAACATCATCATCCATCGATGCATCATCGATGAAGGTGCATCCAAATGTGTAATCACAATAGGATTTGAACCCGAATTCCGACGTTAGAATCTGACGTCATCCGACATTTCGCACGGATGTGTCGAAAAGCAATCAATCATCAAAATGTTGATAACATAATATTTATAGATCTGTCGAATATCTGACACTCGTGAGTCGAATTTCCAACACTGGTAGTGTCGGGGAACCGACACTACCAGGGTCGAATCTTCAACGTTTGCGAAAGCAACACTGGTGGTTATACGACAAGGAACCGACACTTCCAGTGTGGTTTGTCAACATCTGCGAAAGCAAAACTAGCAGATATCTGACACTGATGCGTCGGAGATCCGATGGACTGTTTATAAAATAAAAATATATGATATATAATACTATATAATAAGAAATGACTCGTTTTCGTTTTGGACAGTCGGTTCAATTTGGAGGTTTTTGTGAATTTGGGAGTAGGTCTGGTAGACATGGCAGACAACTCTGTTGACCCGTGGCAGCAAGAGCTCAACATCTTCTCCTCACCAGAAATTACCGGTATACCATCCCCAGACACAGTGCAGAACATGCTGGAAAATTTGACAGCTGGAAGCGAGAGCAGGGTTCCGGTTTCTTCGCTAGATGAAGAGCTGCTAGGTGTGTTCGTAGCATGGCCATTGAACCCAGCCGTAGGAGGAGGCTCGTACTCATTATTCCAACCTCCGTGCAGAGCTGCAACAACCGTTTTCATCGAACTTCCCTAGGTGTAACCAAAAGGAACCCCAAACAAGGAAATTGATCCTTTAGTGTCACAGGGAACACGCACAGGAGAATCCGCTGAACAATTGGACGGAATCTCGAATGAGAACTTCGCCCTGGAAGACGAAGGCACCCAAATCATCTCCAGGAAATGAAATAATCAGTGTTTAAATCCCTCTAGAAGAGATTTTAACGTATTTTGTGGAGTCTGGTGCACCATGGAAGAAGCACTGGAGATGGACGGATTAACCCTAATCGGGAAAATCAGAGGAAGAAACCCCACCCTGGGGAAAATGAAGGAATGGGCCAGGAAAAATTGGACAGGGCTTCAAGGTGAAGGCTCGGTTATTAATTTGCTTGCAAAGGGATGGTTTAGCTTCCAGTTCATATGCAGAGAGGACGCAGAACTCATACGCAGCAGAGTCTGGACATATGGGAAAACCCCGTTTCAGCTAAAGCAGTGGACCCCCTTGTTTGATGCGGAAAGAGAGCAACTAGATACAATACCAGTCTGGGTTTTCCTGCCAAGACTACCATTGGAATTTTGGAACCTGACCTGGCTTAGTGAAATCGGGAATGATATGGGTACTTTCATTGAAGCGGACCTCTTGTTTCAGCAGACGAAAATAGAAAAGGTAGCCAGGATACTAGTCTCTTTGAACATCAGAACCAGTCTTCCTGAAGCCTTTAATTTTGTATGGAAAAACAAGAAAAAAAGACAGCTATTGGACTATGAAGGGCTCCCATTTCGATGCCACAAATGTCATGAAACAAGACATTTGGCAAGAAACTACCCAAACTTTGTTCCCTCAACAACTGGAAGAAATAAGTGGGTTAGGCGAACAGAGGCCCCGAGCTCCAAAGAAACTGATTCAAACACAACTTTAGATGAAAATCCTCTCAGGTCGGAGGGTACAGAACAACCATTGGATCAACCGAAAAGAACGGGAGCAGTTGCAGCAGAAGGACCTCCTCAATAGACGAAACAACGTTCGATCGCGTCCCCCCCACCGGGTATGAACACTTCTTCCCTTAGCAATCAATTGAATGAGGAAAAAAAATTTCCTACCCCTATCACAAATAGTTCCCCTCCCCCAAAAAACAACACCTCCTCCCCCGCATTCAAAAGTACCTCCAATTCAAACCAAGCAGCCTCCCCTTCCACCAAAAAAATGACTCGCCCACTCAGTCCTCCTCTATCTATTTCCACCTTCGTTCAAGGGACGTTCCAATCCCTCAAAAACCAAAAATCCCTACAAAAGGACTAGGGGTAAATGCCAGGATCACATCCAAAGGGAAAGGGAGAGGAAGACCATCTCACCTCTCTACGGCCCAGAGCATGGCACTTAGGGATCAGGCAAGTGGCAGACAGACAACCATTTTCGGGGTGCTTAGAGCAGTGCAAACCCCAGATGGGGTGCCCAAATGAAATTTGTCTCCCTAAACTACAAGGGTCTGGCAAGTACCCAGAAAAAGCTTTCCCTAAAAAGGATGATGGAGGTTCTATCACCAGTCGTCATCCTTCCACAAGAAACAATGGGTCCAGAGCTGGAAGTTGAAATCAGTTTAACATCACTTCTTCCGCAATACTCTTTCACAGCGCAAAGTGCCATCGGCCACTCTGGAGGTCTAGCAATTGGATGGAAGAAAACAAGAATTTGGTGCACAAACTTAGAACGTGCATGCTTATATCTAAATCAAAGTCATTTTTTTCAAATTTCTTTCGGCTTGGGAACTGGAACCAACAGCTATGCAGAACTCATGGCATTGAAATTACTTCTCTGTTTTGCCAATGAAAGAAATTACAGACAGTTACAAGTATATGGTGACTCAATGGTGGTTATAAACTGGATGAATAAGATACAGAAATGTAGAACTACTTCTCTAGATGCATTATTTGAAGAGACAACCCATTCTCTCTCATTCTTTGAATCAATCTCTTTCACTCATGTTTACAGGGAGCGAAATAAGGAGGCAGACAGGCTCTCAAAGAAGGGTCTGACATTGCAATGGGGTGAATGGAAAATTTTGGAAACACAGGACTCCAAGGCCATGGAATATCCGCACCGGCCTTTTATAAATCCATCCCTCTAAAACTTTTTGTAAATTTGAAGTATATTTTTGAAAGCATAGCACAAAATCAGTCTTTTATGAATGGATGCTTTACTGAATTGTTTACTAATTTTTTTTTCTTCTGCCATTGACTAAATTAATGTTTTAATGAATGAGTTAATGAATGGTTTTTTCAGCTGTTGAATGATTGAATGGTTTAATGAATGTTTTAAATAATGATTTAATGAAATCATTTTTCAACTATTGAGTGAAATAATTTGCATTGTAGATGCATTGTTATTTGCTTTGTGAAATAGTGAAATAAATTGTTATTTGCAAGTATACACATTGGATTTGGGGAGTTGAGAGTGATGTGAGGGGGGGGCAGGGGCCATAAGAGCTTCCACCTTCACGTGGTTGGTCCTTTTTAGTAGAGAATATTAAATTATTCTCGAAACAAAGAGGAGCTTAATGAATGGTAAGGAAGAATACATTAAAAAACATCTATTTCTATATTTTTACTGTGTAATTTTCACTATTGCTATTTGACTCCTCCATTGGAACTTGTTACAGATAGCGTTGAGAAACATTTCCATAGTTAAGAGGCAAGAAATGGAGTTTTTATTAGATCGATGGCCTTATATACATAGTATTTTTGGTTATCCATGTTTTATCAGGTGATATATTCTTAACAATTAATTTACTTGAATAGTTGAATAGTATTGTAATTTAAATTGTAATATAATTGTATTTATTTAGATTGTTTTTGTCATTTTCATAAACAAACATAAATATATTTGATGGGTCCTAACATGAAACTATTGGAATAGGACAAAAAATGAAGTATGCTGAATGATGTTTTGAAAGGTAAAGCATAAGAGACAGTGTGAAGATCTAGAAATCAAGGTATAAATATGTTTTCTTTTGTTTGATTGAGCTGTGTATTGGGTATTTATGCATGTGCACACACATACATTTAGTTGCTGATGATGATTACCATACATAGAGGCGAAAAACAATCACTAGAGGCAAGAATATAGACTATGTAAACGTTCTACAAGTTAGGCAGGGGTCTTTTGACATCCTTGACATTTCTACATTGTTAGGTTCATCATTAAACCAAAAAGTTTGGAGTTGTTTCAAAACAAGAAAATTCTGCTTTGAAAAATCTATCTGTTTAAACAACCTGACAAGTGTTTATGAAGTGCACAGAGGCACTCGAAACACATTCCTGGTGAGAAAGAAGGTCATAGGGCTTTAGTATTTCACATTGTGCACCTCTCCACATACTTGGATTTTTTCTCTTGAAAGATAAATGCTTTCCAAAATGGCTTCAAACCCATTTTTCAATTTTCAACCACCCTTACCAAATTGCATCCCTAGATACAAATATTTTTCCAGATCAATGCTGCAATTTTCATCTTGGGATATATTACTGACGGCCCAGATATACACATATTGGAAATATTAGGGAAAATGTCGGGGAAAATATTAGTAGGCATAAACTTGGACCTGAAAAACTCAGAAAATATCAGCAAGCGTAATTTTGGAACTGAAAAACACAGAAAATACCAAAAACATCAGGAACAATAGAAAACTTTAAAGCTCAATAAAGTTTTGGAAATATTGGGAGAAATTGGAGATATTTGCAACATTGTTCTAGATATTGATCTGATGCATCGGCGTGAAATATTTTTCATTGTAGACCTATGTACATTCTTGGGTGTTAGGTTCAATCCCAATAATACCCACTCTCACAAACTAACAAAAAATTTCATTTAAACTCTACTTCTTGGACCAACTTAACTTAGAAACTACACTCCATGATTTCTTTGCTCCTATATTTTGAGGTGGAATGTTGGATTCCCCAAAAATTTACTTTGAATAACCTTAAAAAAAATTCCATTACATTTTAGGTTATGGGATAACGGTGGTATCACATTGGGA